>UELV01093075.1:0-11737 GCA_900490015.1 Megastigmus stigmatizans
CTCTCTCTCTGTCGCTCTCTCTCATCTCTCTATCTCTCTTTCCCTTTTCATTGTTCCGATCGAACGAGCTCGATATATATATATATATATATATATATACATATATAGAGCAGGGGCTATGTGGAAGCGTACGACAACGGCGGCGCTCCCGAGACATTGTGGCTCAGCCAATTAGCGACTGGCCTTTCGACAGTTGATTGACGCTGTGGTAAGCTTCGGACCGGGGCGCCCGATCAAGTCGTTCTCTTCTCTCTCTCTCTCTCTCGCTCTCTATCGCTCTCTCTTGCTCTCACTCCCATCTGCACGCCAGTCTGTATCTCCGAGAGAGAAACCCCTCGATAATTTCTGGAGGGTGCGAATCGAATGACTCGCTCTGTCTCTCTGTCTCTCTCTCTCTCTCTCTCTTTTGGCCCCGTATACGAGATACAGAGAGAGAGAGAGAGAGAGAGAGAGGGAGTCGGACTCGAAATTATCCTGTCCAATTCGCCAGCTTCGAAATCCCCTATACCCCGTATAAGCGCGTGTATATATTCTGCAGCAGTCTCGCTAATTGCTAGAATCGACTTTATGCGTCTCGAGCCCCCATCAGATACATATGCACTGCGTATACGTATTAGAGAGCGAGGGACTCGGTCCATTATGCGCGTCTTCATTTCGTGTGGCGACCGCGCCGCTGAGAGAGACCTGCTGAATGAATGAAAAATCCTAATCACTGCGTCGGATTTCTCTGCGACGGGATTGGCTTTTGTGGGTTCGCAAGTAGCACACCGATCGCGGATAAACCACAGAAATTCTCTGGGATATACTCGGGAGATTTCGTGGATGCAGCGCAAACGACTTGTTCGCTCGTCGGGCAGACTTTTTATCGTCTGGATTTTCTTCTGCCAGCTTCGAGATTTCTAATTTTACGAGATTCTGGTGGTTTTTCTTTATTGACGGAGCAATTAGGCTTTATTGTTAGGGCAATAAAAGGCTGTAATTTGTGTGTGCCATTCTTTCTCGTGTTTCGCATATATAAACTTTAATTGCGTAATGATATTACTGTTATTGTATCAGTTAGATTTTATATCTATTTTCATCGGGTTTTTTTAGTCCGGATAAATATTTTCTTGCTTTATGCAGCATTCGAGTCAGAAATTCTTCATCCAACGTACTTTTTAAATTCAATTGATCAATTTAAAAAGTACGTTGGATGAAGAAGTGCCAGTCATGATAAAATTCATATTTTAAATATTTCAATTGGGTAGAATTAGAGAACTGACCATAAGATTGTTTCAAATGTAAGAGTCAAAATTTTCTATGATACTTGAAGCTAAAAATTTATTCAAGATAATATGTCCCAAAATTCAATAACAAAAGAAGCCTTAAAATTATAGGAATCTCCATCACGTTTACAATTGAACGATATTTAGAATGCTTTTATATTTGCTTAATATAAGTACATTACAAATTCAACGTTTGAATGCATTACTTACTAAGCCTTCTGTACTAAACCCGGCATTTCACTTGAGTGGCGCTCGATTCCAAAGTACAGGTAATCGGATTTCTATCTACTCGGGTTTATTTCGTTCGAAATATCATTCTTACTATATAAAAGAAATGGTTTGCTTGAAAAGCAGTTTTTATGCAGTATAAATTCAAAGGCCAATTTTTCGAAATGAATTCGCGATGCCTCTGGAAAATAGTATGGAATTTGTAAAGACTTTCTTATTTAAAGCGTAAAACAACTAATAGTTTTTAAATTGCACTATTTATATATAGTTTCTATTATAGTTGAGGAATGAAAATAAGCAAGGATTAGTTGTTGACGTTTTGCCTCATAAAAGATAAAGTGCATTCAGTTAACGTTTAAAAGGCCAATAGTACGATTATAAAATGTAGGACAATGGACATTACAAAAATAAGCTGCAAAGATCGCAAAGTGAAACTCGGAAGTTCCAATTTTATCTTAACTCACACTTTTCCCATAGCTGTAGCATTTATTTTTCTGCCTCCATTTCTTTATTTCTTTACGTCCTTTCATTTTCCTTATACTATTATTTGCTTGCCTGCGAAATTTCTACGAAACGTCCAATCTTTACATATCCATAAATAATTTATAAATAATCCTGTATGAAATCGAAGAAGAGACAATTGACGCGATTGAGCGAGTAATGACAATGGAATAATTGAATTAAATGCAGTCGTGTTTCAATTACATTAGTCAAAGGTGAATAGAAATTGCAGCACAAGCGACGACGTATATTTATCCAGTTACATTGCAGTTCGCTAAGTGACCAACTACAATGCAGTTTGCTTTTCAGGAAGAAGATAAAGGACACGGCGACGCACAAAGCAATAAAATGCTCTTTTTCCTTTTTACTTACGCGAATCAATACAGTTTGTTCGAGAAAGAGAGCGAGAACGAGAGCGAGAGCGAGAGAGACAGAGATAGAGCGTAAAAGACGAAAGTAACAAAAGCCAAAGACCGTTTTTAATCCATTTGAAGGTTCGACCAGTGTCGATTCTCCTCGGTGTGCACGCAGTATGTACACAAACATAGCAGCAACAGCAACAGCAGCAGCAGCATCAGCTCCGAACACAGAAATTTCACAGAGTTGCTCGTACAGAAAATGCCTCAGTCCCTATCTCTTTCACCTTCTCTGTATTTCTCTCTGCACTATATTGGGGCTGCAGTCTCTCCTTCAGTGTGTCGGGCAAGCGCGAAATCGTGAACTGCCCCCCGTATGAGGCTAAAAACGAGGATACCAGTAGCTGCACAGAGAGAAAGAGAGAAGAAGAATCAGCTATCGTCGAAAGGTCTGGGAAAAGTCGGGCTCACCACTCGTGCGCGCGCTCGCTATCTCCCTCTTTCTCTCTCTCTTCCTCTCTCTCTACCTCTCTTTTCTCGATTCGTCAGGGATAGCGCCGAACACGTGTACGCGGGCCCCATGACCAATTTAACCGGATACTCGGCTGCTGCTGCTGCTGCTGCCGCTGCTCTTCCACGGCTACTCTCCGATTTGGTACTATACCCGCCGTGGAGAAAGAAAATGAGAGCTGCTGCAACAGCACCAACAGCATCGGCGAAAGAAAGAGAGAAGTTGCGGCAAGAAAGGAAAAATGCCGCTCGAGTTGCTGCCGTAAGGTCGGCCGTTGCTCCGTTCGTCTTCCTTTCGTTATTCACGGAATTTATCGGCCACGCGTAGCGAGAAGGAAAGAGAGAGAGAGAGAGAGAGAGAGAGATAGACTAGCCTAGCGAAAATCAAACCTGCTCGCACGAGCCTTTACCGATGCCCACCGATCTTTTATATATTATGTAGCCAAGTCGGCAGTCTCAGAAAAATCCTCTCCTCCGGGGAAAAACAGTCCGATGTGTACACGCGCTTACAATGAGCGCGACGGATTTTCGAGCTCTTTATATCGCCGCATATATATGTGGCGAATGCTGCATCGTTTCTCTCTCCGGGTGTCGACCAACCCAGCGGTAAAACCTCGCAACGTTACAAAGTGTCACGGGTAAACAGACAGTCTGCGCCAGACGTTTATGGGGAAAGAGAGAGAGAGAGGGTGAGACCCGAGAGTCTTTAGTCGCGCTAAAATGCGTGGTAAAATATTTGCGCTCGCTTTTATTGTATACTCTTTGACTTTTATTTATACACACATCCCCGGACAGTCCCGATGGTAAGTCGTGTCGGTGTTGCGTGCCTTTGAAAATCTTTAAAACTCGCGACGATTTATGGGCTTTTCGCGGTTGAGCACATCGCCTGAATCTCAACAATGTATGTAGTTGAGCGATAAAGGATATGTTTAAGGATATAAGCGCATACGCGGTCCTCGATTTCCCGCCAAATGGAATGAATCGCACGCTCTGATAACGAATTAATTAAATGAAAAAGAAGAAAAAAAGCGGTATGGATTTTTATCCGAGTAATGCGTTTAATCATTTTCGATAATCCATTCGTTAGCGAGTTTTTCGTTGCTCCAATAAATTTGGTTTCAATTGATTTAATTTAAATTTCTTTTGTGTGTATAGTGCAGCTCGTAATATTATATCATTTTTTTATTGTAATTATTGTAATTCATTTTATATATGACTATTCTCTTATACTTTCGACGAATAGAAAATTTCCACTTGACGCGCGTAGAGTTTAAAGTCTAATAAAATCTTGCTCCGTTTTGTTATGTACGCGATGAATCAATTAAGATGAATCAGGTTGAAAGCAGTATCACATGATATAACTCCGTTATGAGATCACATATATCCAGATTCATTTTTTTCGAAGGTTATCACGGGTTAAATTAAATCGTTTCGTGGAACGTACTCACAAAGCTTTAACTGTTTACAATCATCTTTGTTTTTTCTTAAAAATTAAAATTATCCTCATCAATGAAATTACAAGTTCCTTTTAACATGACTTCATTGTTACAAATACTAAATAAGAATAAAATGAGAGTGTGATAACGGCGATCCCAAAACAAATGTCGACTTCTGAAAATAAAATTACTGTATAGTATATATACTCGCCATAAAACGGAAAACACAGCAAGAGCTATGTTGGTACAGCGATGTCACTTTTCAAATATTCAATAAAAGGGACCGAAAACTCAATACTCACCTTGGCCAAATCCAGTCATTACAGTCACCTGTTAATCACTAGTTAAATCTTAGTCATCTGGCAAACGCGCTCACCGCGGAGTCTAAAGACTCCATAGGCCGCAAAGACGAAACAAAATAGTAGCAACCGCCTGACTCATCGTTTTACATTGTACACATATATACGAGCTCGACATCGTCTCGTTTCCCTTTATAACGACATTTAAATTTCTCACAAGACAACGCCCGTATTTGAGTTCTCGCTCATCAAATTTCAATCTAGTGGCTCGTTAAGAGCTTATTAACCCTAAACGGACCGTTCGATCCGCGGAGTATTCTGATCCTCCAGATAATACGCAGGGGAAACATATACTGGCCTCGTGCTCTTAGGATGTATAATTTTAAAGTCCATGGGAAAATGCTCTTACGAAATCACTGTCTTCCTCTCTCTCTCTCTCTCTCTCTCTCTCTCTCTCGCTCTTCATGAATTTTCCGAACTCGTGTGTATACTTGACAGCGAGTTTTTCTTTATCCAGATTGATCGTGTACGTTTCAAACCGTTTGGTTGCTATTTTTTCAAGGCAGTTGAGGTTTTTTTCTCACTTAAATTTTGTAAATATAAAGAAGCGTTTCGACATCAGCTACATTACGACGGTGTATATTTTTCTGCATTTTACGTAAAATTAACGTGATATAATTACTCTGCGTCTAAAAATAGAAATGGTTATGCAAAGCTTTATTAAAATTGCTAATATTTTTTACAAAAAGCACATTTGTAAATAATGCAGCTAGTTAACTTCATTTAAAAACAGCCTGTCTATATAATTAGCTGCGTTGAATGCTTTATCAGTTTGCCTAATTTGAAGTTTAATTACGTCGTTAATGAGGTCACTAATGTTCCACTCAGGACGAGCTACTTAGAAAAAAACGATACGTCTAATTTTGCTGAAATACATGACATTATCGCGAAATCAATCAATTACGGCACATTCGATTAAACTAAATTCCCTACTGTCAAATAAGAGATAAATGAGATCTTTTGCATAGCAAAAAAAAATTGTAGTTATAAGTGACATTATATTTGAAAATCGTAAACGGCCAGTTGCCGTTTGACTTCAAGCCTCATAACATCATTTCGCTTCATTATTATTTGAGTGATTTTACAATGTTTATATGATTAGCAACGTAAAAGATGGTCTTTGAGTGCAGGTAAAATAGCTTTAATAAACACAACGATATAATAAAACAGTAATGGTCACAGCCAAATTGACAATGCCGCGCAATGTAGTTGTAATAAGAAGGCCTGTATTACAGCGACATTAATAAGTACCAGCTCTTAGGTAAGAATAGGTAAAACTTTCGTAAAGTGAACAAAGTTTATAGTAAAGTCATTAACCTTTCTTTATAGCTAATAATCCCGTAGGACACAACGTTAAATAGCATTCCTTTTTGCATTTTATTGCCTTACCGGGTGCACATAAAAAGAAAAAGCTTCAACTTATGCGCGTCCACTATAAGTACAGAAACAACAACAAATAAAAAACAAGCACCAGCGCTTACCGCAGGAAAGAATCGAATAATTAACTGAAAAATCTCGGACGAATAGTAGAACCGAATTCTTTCGTCAAAACAGCAAGAACTCGTAAGGTGTATACACACACGTAGCGGTCATAAAACGTCGCGCCTCAAACTGGAAAGAGATCCAGCCATTTAACAAGCTTTAACCCAAGATTACCATCGCAGCTGGTTTAGGTCATTAAGAGAAATCCCACTGTATATACGTCCCGCGAGAGAGGCGCGCCGCGCATGGCTCAAAAAGCAAAAGCCGCACCAACAGCGGCGTAAGCGTCATTTTTCAAAAATCAATCAATCAATCAATCGCTCGCCCCGTGAAGTCGCGGAAGCAATAAGGCGAAAAACGCTGGCCTCGTGCGTAAATAACGAGTATACGGAGAGCTGGCAATGAGAACAAAAAGAAAAAAAAACAAAAAAAAGGTTCGTGCGTGCCCTCGTATAAAATGTATATAGTTCGTCTCGAGTCGCATCGACCAAACTTGTATAATACACATATACGTATATATACACTCTAACGCACAGTTCGATGATTCCTGGCAGTATAATATATATGTACATAGCTTATAATGTCCTCACGAGAATATGCGGTGAAGCCGTTTGCGGCAAGCAAATTAATCGGTATAAGAGAGGGAGAGAGAGAAAAAAAAAGTGAAGGGAGCAGCGTATTAACCGACGGACGTAGTTGCGGATGGTAGAAGATTGTAACAACAGTATGATGAAAGAGTGTGTGTGTGTTTCGGGGAGACCTTAAGTACCGAATTTTCGGTACTTGGGGAGCGGTATTTAAAATGCACTTTAGAAAATGAAGTGGCGTTTTTAATGACTCGCTCCGCGGCATGCTTTATTAACCTATTTCACCGAATTCTCCCGGCTTGCAGTGCGCATATGCGCGCGACACTGCTGCACGCGCGTTAACTCTGCGACGGGGAGGCACTGCACACCGTATATATACTGGACTTTTAATGCGCATACCTGCACGCGGTGCATTCCCATTCGAGAGGGATGCATATATTTACCGTGGAAAACAAGAAAATCAAGCGCCGCTACAATTGTTCTAATGATACTTGATAGTTCTTTTAACTGCAGTGGGATTTACGATACCCAATTCCTATTGAATTATATCAGATAAATTGTAACAAATATATATATATTCCAGAAAAAACTATTTCTATACGTCAAGTATAATTTACTTCCTTTGAAAGATAAATATGTTTCAGAAGTGTATTATGCTTCGAATGAAAATAAAAATAAAAATTAAATTAAATTCTAACGATAGACAATAGAGTATAACATATTTTTAGCTCGCAAAATCTCTAATTCAACATTTACTGTGCTTAATCCGTACAATATCAATCAAATCATTTCAAATAATATATAAATCACAGGAGCGATTCTCTATTATGCATAGCTAGACTGATTCACGATATTTTAAACTCGATGTACACTCGGTCTGCATAAATAAATCCTGATTGCTGTACATATATAAGTACTCTTATATAAAAAGTTGACTCCGCGCGGCGCCTGCGGGACAATGTGAATTTCTTCTGCCTTCTCTGCATATACACTCGCAGCTCCCTCGTGGATCCTCAATTGAGGTCGAGGGGCATTTAAGAAAAGATCGCTCGCGGAAATTCGTAAACACGTCGTCGCGGCAGTAACGCACAGACACACGCAGGAAAAAGGTATTGTCGTCGTTGGTTACGGCACTTTATCCCACTCCTCTACTATTCTCGTTTTGCTCTGTTCGCACGACGGCGGCGGCCGAGTGCCAGTTTAATGGACCAGGAGAGCAGATTCAGGCGCACAGAGAGCAAGAGAGTGAGAGAGAGAGAGAGAGAGAATCTCGCGCACGGCGGCGGCTGCAACGACGATGCCAGATTGTTCGATATATCGTATACGTTTAATGGGCAGCGCGCGACGCGGCCCGTTTCCAGATGCTCTACCCCGCCGCTACATACAGAGTTCACTCTCTCTCTCTCTCTCTCTCTCTCTCGTGCGCGCGAGGATACGGGGAAAACGCAGTTGACCGAAGGACGGAATTGCGTCGCTTCACGCGCGGTTATATCGGCGTGGGGAGGGAGGTTGGACCGGGATAGCCAGCTAATTTCGAGTTCGGAAAATTCATTTGAACTTTCGACATGCCTGCACGAGCTCGAGCCTTTTAGTTCGCATTAAAAGGACATTCCGCTCGGTTGTCACGTCGGCCCATTAATTGTTTTGCACCAATCACTTGCGTATAGTGCCTGTGCTGTGTTTCTTTTTTTTTTTTTTTTTTCGAAACGTTATTTAAGTTTTATTATGGCTCGCGTTCTTTGAATACCGAAATAAAGTTGGCTGCCTGTGTTAGGCAAATAACGAATTCAGTAGGTATAACAGCGAATATTGGCGTTTTATTTTTATTTGAATGCAGTATACTGTATAAAAAGTCGATCTCTTATGCGCGATTCTTCATTATTTAAGAATATAATAAACCTGGGGTGTAAAGCCATCTTTATGCTCGCTGTCAGAGATGTATAGTTTATGCGCTCTCGGAAACGCAAACTTAGCTTTATCTACAATTTTGGCAAATACAGTTTATACTAATTATCACAATTTAGACTTGGAAGTCAGCCGCATATATCATGCAATACTGTATTCAAGCTGGAGACACAGTGGTTTCAGAAAGTTTTGCAGTATATCTATATAGATGGATCTCGAGTAGTATAGTATCCAAATAAAGTTTCCCGATACAAGTTCTTAAACTTTGCAACGAAAAGAAAAGCCCTCTATAAATTCATCAGTAATTTTAATTTATAGATTTTATAAGCTGCGCACCTAATTTTCAATTTTGATATTTTAATCAGAAACACCGCTGCGCGAGTTTGTTTGCACACAAAAAAAATAAGCGCAGCTCGTTAACGTTGAGCCTCGCGTTGAGCACGCGCAGGATGCGCAGGTATAGAAGACATTCCGCGCGCGCACGCGTGAGATAGAGAGACGAGAGTATGCGTGTGCGAGTGTGTGTACACACACGCCGCGGCGTGATTTCATTGTTTAATTTTCAAGATCATCGCTAACAGACGGAGGGAGGGGTTGGGTAAACATTTTAACTCGAATAACAGCGAGGACCGACAAATTATTTATGAGCCTCGAGATAGTTCAAGCATTCGCTCTCTGTGGAAAGATCAAATTAAAAATGACGCATTCCACGCATATCGTGCACCAGGCGGCTATGTATGGTCCGAAAGTCAACACATTGCATCTCTTCGGAGCCGCTCTCTCTCGCACACTGGAATGAAGTGCACACACACACGCACACATTGCACAAATAAGATCTCGGAGATAAAGGGAAGCGATATTGAAACTTCCCACACGTGTATAGATGCCGACTTGTTAAAATTTACTTGGATTCTCTATAAATACTTGTACGAAATAAGTACTTGTACGAGGCTTATTTTTCTTTTCTTTTTTTTCTTCTTGGAATTATGTTGATTCAGCGACTTTGCAAGGTGCGCGCGAAAGCAGCCTTGGAATAATATAAAAGCAGGTGGAACGAGTCGTTCGTATATATAAGATTTCTTCCATTATTGGACATTTAAATGTAATATGTGGTATAGATAATATTGAAAGAATGTACGAATTAATGTTCGACTCAGTGATACGACGAAAGTGTATTTAAGCTATAAATTTCGGCGAATACAGCTTGCTTTTATTGAATTGACAGCATTTGAACAAACCTGAATTCATAGGTGGCTATTTATTCTTTTACTATAAGTTATTACATATGGTTATTTGTTTTTCTTCTTCGCGCAAAGTATAGATTTTTTAAAGATCCTTTTTTGTCATCAAGTTACAGTTAATATTACACATCGCATACGATAATATTCATGATAATTGCGTACATAAATATTTAATTTTCAATTATTTGCAAGATTAAAAATTATTTGATCGAAAAGTTGGAAGATTGAAAATGCGCTAAAACGGATTTTCATATGACCACCAGAGCAAGACTGATTGAAATATATATTCATAATAATAGGGGATTATTTGCGTTTAATTTACCTTTATCGATATTCTGAACCAAAACTATAATAGCTTTGTATTATTTATGAATAGATACATGCATATAATATGCATTGATTCAAAGCACGACTATTATCTAGAAGCATACGTTATCAACACATTTCTCAAATTTCTCGTTGCAATTTCAAGAACTTTATGTAATTAATTTTACTGTAGCAACAGTTCACTCGTGTGCCATTTAATCCGTGTAAAATAATTATGCAATATTTCATGCAAATCGCTGTGTATAAAAATCAATTTAAATACGATATATATGCGGATTTTATGCAATTATGATAAATTTAATTGTTCAAATATAATCATTATTAATAAGTAAGAGGTTTCAAATTAATAATCATTTGAAATACGAAATACTGTACCGTTATCATATTCTTTCAAAATGCTTATATCATCGATAAAATTATTATTAAAACATTAGTGAACGCTTCACGCATATAATATCTGCAACAATAATTATACATTAATCTATAAAGCAATTAAAATATATTATGAAATTGAAATATGTATGTATCCTGTATAATATGAGGATATTAGAACACTCTTGAGTATAAAGAATTTATAAAAAAAAGTATTGCAGATCATGCACGATATGTATACAACATTTCAATCACTATTATGTGTACAAGAAAAAATCGCATGCAGAATTTCTACAAGGTTAGGCAAGATTTACCTAAAAACTCGAGTTGAAATCGTTTAAGTAGATTCTATTTGACAGCTAAATAGAGTCTACCGAAACTAATTCGGTAAATTATATGTTTGGGCGTTTGAGCTAAAAACTAGATTTTAGATAATTACTGCAGCTTGAACTCTTAAATATAAGCTTTTCTTTTGTAGATGAAGATTAATATTTTATTATTAAAGAAATTATATACTACTCAAATTAAACCACGGATATAGAATTGACTCAGTTATAGATGTCAATTAGATAAGAATAGAATTTGAAGTTAAAACTTTTAATAATAATTTCCTAACAACTTCGGCACATTTTGCTCAACTCCCACAGTACCAAGAAACTTATATCCGCACGATACTTGGGATTTTCTTTCGTGTAGGTTCCGCTCGATCGGGATGTAACATAAGTACTTATATTCAAAGTTGATCTACCACTGCTACCCAGTTGTTTTCCAGGGACTGGTAATTTTAGACGTGACAGATAATAAATGCTAAATATATATACTTTAATGTGCGGTTTCAAAAATACTTTAAGAGATCGTCTCGCGCGAGAAAGCTTTCAAAATTAAAAAATAATTTTAATCGCTTTAGAACTGCCATCATTAACTTGATTTACAAGCAGAAGATAATTTCTTGGAACAATTATTTTATCATTTCCATAAGATATTTCCAAACACACAGCAAATAACGACATTAATATAGATATAGTAGGAGGATAAAGTACTTGGCGATAAAAAATATAAATAAAACATTTTCATAATCTAGTTCATTATGAGCATTTATCAAAACTTAATGTGAAAATAATGATTTGTAAATTGACATTGATTTACATATAACTGAAATAAAAAAAAA
>UELV01093080.1:2128-19267 GCA_900490015.1 Megastigmus stigmatizans
TCTCTCTCTCTCTCTCTCACTCACTCACTTCCACTCACTAGCTTCTCTACCACCTGCTCAATCAGCCTCTGATTCTCCTTTTATTTCGCGCCATCCATACTTTTTCATTCTATTTTATAATATACGTTATTTGTTACTACCTTATTATCTTTCTTTATACTTTATGTGTCTCCCCTCACTCTTTAATATTCCCCATTCGTCCTCCCAATCTGTTTTTCTCGCTGTTTTTCCGCTATTTGTAACTAATCCTTTTATTAACTTTTTTTCTCGTTATTTTTGTTTCCGCAGTCTTTCTCCTTCATATTCTACATTTTCCCCGCATTTAATTTTCTATAATAAACCTGCAGCACTTTAACAGAGGAGAACTTTTTTATACAGAGGACAATTTTTTTTAAATTGTTTCGCTTACTTTCATGGAATTATTTAGGCCAAGAAAATTGCGTTTAAGAGGAGCGCGAATTTCTCAACCGTGGAGGTATAGAAAAAGCATTTTGAATGGACAAAATTGCGATGAGGGTGATGGAATCACGCTACATATTTATTCTCTAAATATATAAATATACAATATCTTGTAAGAATATGAAAATATATCTTGTTTCTGATCTAGAGATATTCGTTGATTTTACCGATAGCCACTACTTAGTCGACAGACACTAACTAATTGGATGCATTATATCCGCCAGAGATAATACCGACAAGATATCGCAGACTAATTGCCATGCATCAGGTCATTTTAATGGTCTTAATAATATTAGAAGTAATTGAATTTTCAATATTCATCACGTGAACTGTGGTTAATAAACGTTATCAATCATGATTTAGCTTGAATTTTAATATCATTACACACAGTCTTAGTAATAGCGCAGTTACCTTTACAAAATTCAGTAATTCAATAAATTAAGTAGATCAAATCAGGTATAGTCAGACGTGGCATGTATATAAGGTCTTTCGTCAACCCTGAAAGCGTGTCGAATCGTGAATTGCTTCGTCGACCAAGTCTTTTATAGTTGGATCTTTCGCGCGTCCCAAACGAATACGGATAGATTATAAACTTTATTCCTTTGGCATAAGCTTTGATGATAAGTTAGGATTTATCGAGTAGAAAAGGAGCGTGCGGTAAGTACACGTTTCAATTTATAAACATGCCATACAGCGCCTTTTACCGCAGCAAAATTAACGTGTTTCTTTTTGCATGTTTAAACCAAAACTAGATATATATATATACACTTTCCGCTTTACGTCGACTTGTTGGAAAAACAGCTGCACGTGTAGCTATTCTGTAAGGAAAATAAATTCTCGCAACGCCCGACGAGTTTGTAGCGGAATTTCCTTTAATTCGCAAGTATATGTACGTGCATATCTAGTCTGATAGAGAGAGCGAGACAGAGAGAGAGAGAGAGAGAGAGAGAGAAAGAGAGCTACATATGCATATATCCATATTTCCATTTTCATCTCACTTCCTATACACACAGACGCAGCTATATATCCTCGACTCCGTATTCTCGCCTCATCTCTTTCTCCCTCTCTCTCTCTCTCTCTCTCTCTCTCTCTCATCCTCTGATTTTCCCTCCCGCTTATATGTGCTCAACGAATTCGCGCCATCCACAAACATCGGCCTGCTGCAGCAGCACCAGCACCACCACCACCATCAGACACGTATACACTCACTCGCTCGCTCCGCCGGTGTATGCACAGCCGGATCTACGGCCCTTTTCTCTCGATTCTCCCCTTTCCTCCTCCTCCTCCTTCTCCACATCCACCTCCACCTCTATTTCCCATTTTGCATCCAGTACGCGTAACTGCTCCCGCACGCGAATGCAAAAGTGCACATCTCTCGCTTGATTCCTCGGGCTTTCGCCTGATCTGCTACTGCTGCTATCGAAAAGAGGAGAGAGAGAGAGTGAGAGAGAGGGTGAGAGAGGGGGGAAGGAGATAAAATGTATTCTCGGTTTGGCGTACGTATATAGGCTGGAGGCAAATCCTTTGGCACAACGGGTTACTGGGTTATCGACGTTCGTTACATGTCATCTCCTGCTCGCGGACTTTTCCATCCCTGTACATATATATACTACGTACATATACGTCTTCTCTCTCTCTCTCTCTCTCCTCAACCTTCTACCAAACCGTACGCGAGTTCGTCGGCGGTTTTTTTCACGGTATGACTGCAATCCACTTCGTTATCGTTCCCTCTCTCTCTCTCTCTGTCTCTCTTTCTCTCTCCTTTCTTTTCGAGCTCAGTATATTTTTACTGCTTCTACAGCTATATACGCTATTTCGTCTTCATCGTATATTCGGCTTCTCTTCTTCTTTCTCACTGGATTTCTTGGTGGAATAACGAGTCGTCACTATTACAAACCCATATAATTTAATGTTCCGAAACTTTAGGTGTACGGGGAAGATTGTTAGTTTTGGAGAAGTAACTTGTCTTGCAGATAGAATATTTGTAGGTATAACTACTAAAGAACTATATTGTAATTAATTATTTAATATAGTTTCATTACCAGCTAAAATACTGTATAAACTATTTTGAAAATCAATGTTATAATTTCAATTACTCTTTATGTATAGCTACAATTAAAAATTAAAGCGATCCTATATAGTTAAAACTTATTCTTTTCCGCTTACACAGTTTATTCGATTTTTGGGAGAGGTATATTTTAGGCCGTGTCGGACGTAACGTTCGATACGGTCATCTTTATTGGCGCGCACGAAAGCACGAGGCTGACTGAATTACGCTCCTCCCGTTCGGACTAACCGCTGGGAGATAGTGACCATCGCCTTCTCTCCGTTGCCCGCGCACGCTTTTTATCCAACGTTCAACATTTCTGCCGTTGTAAGAGCTTTTGCATGCGTGTGTGTGTGTGTATTAGGGTTTCCCTAGTCTTGCTTGGCTTCCAATCGACGACGCGTCGTCGATTTCTCGTTTTCATATCGCACGAGTTCTCTAACCCTTTTCCCTTTTTTTTCGCACTGCACTTCTGAGACGGACGGCAAGTTAATGGGATTTTTATCTGCTGCTTCCTTTTGCGTGCGAGCGGCACAAGGCTTGAGGGACGAACGTATACCGTATACGCGCGAGAGCTTTTCTGGTTTTATTTCTTTTTCTCCCGTTCTCGTTCTGTTTCTATTTTTTTTTCTCCTCTTTTTTTTTGCTTTTTCTCGCGACCCCTCAGGTCGTGAGCGTGTGGAGCTGCGAGTCAATCTGTCCGATGTGTTCAATAACTCAATCTTCGGATGCATCGACAAAAAATCTTATCCGAATTGAATTTTTATTCAAAATTATAGATATGGATTCGTACACTCCTCGCAGGACTACACACAAACTGTATGTATTTTGTGGAAAATCATTATTTCATATCGCTTGAAACATTTAGTGTATTAAATGTAAATAATGACCAGTAGCCTTTCAATGACCGTCAGTTTGAGGGCGAATCAATTACTTTAATCAATCGGGATTAAACGAATGCGAAAATTAATTCTTTTTCCACAAAATATACAATCCGATCCTTTTAAATATGTATATTGCTTTATTATCCGATCATTATAATCGTACGTAGAATCTTGCTCGCGGAAGTTCGTTAAAAGTCCATATACATCATTCCAATTATCGTTTATCCGCGCCGGTTGCGCCAACTCCCGTATACATCTCTCGGTAAAATCATATATAATACCACGCTGCATCGCACCGCTCCGCTTTATATAACATTAAACCTCCTCGCGTCACATCGTCATATAAGCGCGCAGATTTTCGTTCCCCTCCACCGTCGCAATATAGACACCCTAGAAAAGAAATTAAACAGAGACAAAGTGGAAGAAGTCGTCTCAGCTCCAAAGTGTGATGTTGTCATCGTTGCCGCCACCGACGCCGATGACAACAATAGCGTTACGATCACGGACACGTCGCACAAGATCTCGGGACTATACAGACGCGCGAGAAAAAAAAAAGTGTCGTCGCTCCCTCGAATGCTCGTGCGCGCGTATTCTCCCCTTAATCCATTCCCCCCCCCCCTCTCTCTCTCTCTCTTTACCACCGTGCTCGTTGTATGTATAGATATAATACACTTGAAGGGCGCGCACCGTCATGTAACTACGCGACGAGCGCGCGCTTTAAATCGCAAATGGATATGTAAAAAGAGCAAGAAACGTCGGTGAGCGCGCGACCGAGACGGATCTCTCTTCAAAGCCGCTTAACGGTAATGCACCGCGGCCTTTTCATATATGCCGTTTTACACCCCCACTCTTTATACCCATATATATACATACACATACGTACACACACACACGTACACAAGCGAGAGCGTACGTTTTTTTTTGTCTTAGACCGTTGGTTGGGGGCATGGCTTATACGTGCTTTCCCTTTCTTCGAAATACTCTCGCGCGGCTCGCGCACAGACCCACACACATACTCACGAGAAAGGAGCGCTCAGAGACCCTGTACACACTCGTGACTTTTCTTCTTACACGTGCTTCCAACCCAGGGAGAAAGAGAGAGAGAAAGAGAGAGAGAGAGATGCTGGCACAAGCGTCTACCTGCATTCTCTCTTTCGGCGTTCTTTTGTTGAAAAAAAATTTTCTCCCTCTTATAATAGACCGCGGAGCCGCCACCGCAGAGCCGCCAACGCCGTTGCTGCTGCTGCTGCACCTTATTCTTTTCCTTTCGCCGCGGCTGCGATTTCCGACCCCTTACTTACACCCTCTCTCGAGGCTGCACACCGCCCTTATACCGCTGTGCTGTAGTCGTGCCGGTGATGCGGTGGTGTGTGTGTGTGTTGTCGTGTGACGGCCTGGCGAGAGCGCGGCGAGACCGACATTTAATTCAACGTGGAAACAATTACGCGCTGTTTCATCGATCCTCGGAAAGAGAGAGAGAGAGAGAAAAGTCGCGCGGCCGCCTCTGGGGTACCGACGGGTCGACGACGACGACGACGTATATACGTATAAGCTCCCACAGCGACACACTCTTTCTCTCTCTGCTCTACCCCCGAGTTCCTTTTTACGCTGATGAAAAAAGCAGGCTATTCCCGCTGTGTTGGTGTTCTTTCCTCCTCTCGTGCATGCACGTATTCGGCGAGAATGGGGCGCGCAAAGTTTGTCGGGATTCCGCGTATATAAAATATCTTTGACAATGGAGCTTTCAAGTTTATCTCTGGTCCGCCGTTGCCGTCACCGCAGATACATTTAGAGGACTGACAATGGGAAAAAGTTGATTTTCGTCCTCCGTTTCGCTGCAGTTGGTGGTGGTGCTGTTACTGCCACGCGAACCCTATTTTATTATATATATATATATACTGGGTCAGAGCGCATCAGTGTGTATTGTACATCTGACGATGTATATACCAAGTCGGTGCACATCACGCGTATGTAAGAATAATTCGAGCTGTTATCAAGACTTCTCTCGTTACTTACACGGCGTGTCGCACTATAACTTTTCAAAGTTTACAATTTATTTGTGCAAAGAGCTCGATAGCGTTGCTTAAATAATCTTACTTTGGCGGAACTTGATATTATATCGTGGGAATGAGAAATTTCATACACTTGTATACACTGCTATACAAGGGAAAAGTTAGATAACAGTCGACATATGGAGCATGGGACTTGGATTCATACGTTCAATTCTGATGTTGATGCGAGTCGTATAATTTAAGTTTGATTGGGGCAACATTCGGTATCAATTTCCTACTGCTTCGTGGTTTCGCTGAAATATTGAGAAATCATTTCTTCGATCACAAAAAGTCTATAAATATAGTAGGGTATTTTTAAACGAGATCGTCTCTAATCTATAAATCATGCTGCAATTTCTTACCGCAAAACTGTATCTTCGCATTCGTATAAAATATTACCCAATATAGATCGTTCATCATTATAAAATCATTAAGTATAAATTGAAGACAAATGTTACATACCATAAAAATCTTAAATACACAGTGAAAAAAAGCTCCTCCAAGTTATGTAAGAAATCTTCTAAAGACGTTACATAAAACACTTTGAAAGTCCCTAAGGAAACCCAAACCAATTCTTGGGAAAATAATATTCGCGTAGCAAAAATGGGCTGCGCGTGTATACATGTATACATTCAAAGCGTGTCACGCAACGCTATGAAAAATTTTATTGCGCACAATGGAAACAATCATACGATCTGCATTTTACGACAATCATATAAAGTACTTGGGGTGATAGCTACGAAATATGGAAATATAATAACGGGGCATGAATTCATATCAGCTTATAAATCAAATGTGATGGACGTGATTATTGAGGTTTTCTTTTGTCGATTTTTAAGTCGATAACATTAAGGGAAATGCGTCTGGTCAAGATGATTTACTTAAATCTACTTGTTGCAAGGAAACTTTGGAAATGCGACGTTGAGAATAGTTTATGGTGGATTGGGTAATAAAAGATACTTTTAAACGATATGTTTATCGATAGTTATTTTTAGACGAATGCATCAACACTATTTAATAATATGTGTCACCTTGAAAAAAATTGTCTCTATGCAAAACTAGAATATGCATCGCATAAGTACTCGCGATTCAAAGCTTTGAAGTAGTAAAAATGTTTGAACCGATCGTATAAAATGAATATTAATGTTCCTGAAATCGTTCATTCTGAAATACGTGAATCTTTGAAGTTTGTCTACGTAAGTATTTCTGTGCTTTTAAAAAATATTGCTCTGCTACATACTCAAACCCTTTTACATTTCAAAATAGAAGAATATGCTTACTCTCTTTTAAAAAAATTTAGGCGAGAGTCGAGCCAAATATTCTTTTTCAAAAAACAGACTTTTATAGGATATCAATATCAATTTCAAAAAGTTTGTCATATGTTTTTTATGGCTTAATTCAACTTTCGCGAATATAACTTTAAAAATACGTTCAATATCTTTTTAGAACGTATTCCTTTTATATAAACGCATTATAAGCCCATCTGAACAGGAACGTATTTGAATATATTTTGAATATACCTATTTCAGAAATTGTATCACTTTATCACTTGCATGTCAAATGCATGATACATAAGAATAAGTCCTGCATTATGTAGTCAAATTTAAGCTACACGTATTTGAGAATTTTTCGCGCAAAAAACGCGAACGCCATGAGTGATGCTTTTAAAACACGTAGTTAATTTCATAAAGAGGTTAGAGCACGGGAGAGAAAATATCGCTCAAGCTTAACGCAGCAATACGTTACATTAGCTAATGCACATTATCAGAATGAGTTTTTAAAATAAAATTGCACAGGCTTTAAAAATAAATAAAATCTTCCAAGCTCGATAATTTTACCTGTCTGTGTGCAGGGGCGAGGCAATAAGAATTAGAATTGAATTCTTCTGAAAGATTAAATTTATCTATATGCATGCACAATCGCGTTAATCGATTAAATAAGCTTCACGCGTGGAACATTACCGATAAACCATCGAATCGAATGCACTTTTTTTTCATTTCAAATCCGCAATTCCATTGAAACGGCAGGGACGATCGGTAATTCGACTATTCAAAAGCTAACCACAGGGCGAACTAATTAAACGAGAAAATTTTCACATCGCGCGCTAGCGCGAATGCCATTAACCTATAATTAATATACACGAAAACTGCGCGTACAAAACAGAGGCGAAAGGGCCTTGAACGAGTCTCGGCAAAACCTGATGGCCGCGGCGTTAATGTGTCAGTTGACTATATATATATATATATAAGTAGTCGCCGATCGCACGCTCATTAAGAATAAAAAATGGCAAAAGCGAGGGGAAAAGAAAAAAGGAACAACCCGCGCACACACTGCAGAGATAAAGGAAAAGAGAGCGCGTGTGAAAGCATCGTATTATAGTGCCGTCTAGTCGATCGAACAGCGGCGTAGTGAAATCGTCAAAGGGATGTATAGGTACAGTGAGTAAAGAAGGGGAGGGAGGGAGAGAGAGAGAGAGAGAGAGAGGAGTTCTCAATGTCACATGCTTCTATCTTTATCGAGAGAAAGCGAGCGGGGAGCGCGTCAGGGATGATCTACACACACGGACGCGGCTTATACGCTGCGTGTGTGTGTGTGTGGGTGGATGGGTGTGTATAGAGAGAAGGACGTTTGGATCTGTTGCGAGGCTGGCGGTATCAGAGACGTAGTACAGATGAGAGAAGGCAAGGAAATCAGGACGAGTAGCGGGACACACGCGCACTGCTAATACACAGAGCGAGAATTTGGGCTGCAGCTGCAGCTATACTGCACACGTGGGTGCGGCATAGCTGCAGCTGCGGCGGCGACGGCGCTGGTATATACGTAAGGGGTCAACAGGCCACTTGGTTAAACTCACCTCCGAAGACGTCAAGTAGCAGAGCCTCGAGTCGGTGCTCTCGAGGGAGGCTTGTTGCACTATTCCGTATCTGCTCTCGCGGTCCGACATGTAATCCGACCTCACGCTGTCCTGACGGTCGAAGGTGCCTCTGTAACAGCCAAACAGATGAAAAATTCGCGAGTGAGTCACCCCATTGTGATATATGCCTTTTACAAGAAAACTTCACTATAGTCTATGTGTATGTGTGTGTGTGTGTACTTGAGCGGGAGGCTGCGATTTAATGGCTGGGATGCGAGAGGCGGAAAAGTACCGAGAGAGAGAGTCTTTATTGCGAGCCGCCCTTTATTCTGTTTTTTCTTTTAAATTGCTTTAATTGCTCGTTAAGGGATGCGGACGTATTGTTTATATGTCGCGCTCGCACTTATTGCGAATCGCTACGACAATTACCTTGTTTCTGCTTCTTTCGTGCCGCGCGCCTGCAGCTGCAGTTTTTCTTCTCTTCGCGGTGCTTGGTTGCCTTTGATGTTTGGAAAATTGTTTCATTACGGGGAAAATTCAAATTTTTCTTATATACAACGGTCTCTTTAATTTTCTTTCGCGTTATTGTACAGTCGATTGCGATTGTTTGTATGTCGAACGGTGTACTTTTGTTTGCAGGGAAAGGAGACGGGAGAGAAATATATAAAGTTATCGTCGATGCGAATTTTAATCGATCGCGGAGCGGTGGAATATTTTTAGAATGTATAGTTACGCGTGTGCACCGAAATTTTAAAAATAAAATGGCGCTATCGAATGGTTTGCGAAACGTGTTGGGCGCCATCGTATATACCGTATTATCACTCGTAAAAAGTATATAAATAACGGGGGAAAAAATGGCGGAGTCGAACTTTTTCCATTTCTTTTTTTTTTCCTCCATTTTATTAGAATGTAAAAATTTAAATTGCTTCTTTGAACAAGTTTTGGTGTAGAAACTTTTCAATATTCCTACCACGACCTCGAATGCGTGACATAGCTATACACATTAATGTAGGATTTTGTCGATACGCCCTTCAGCGGCATTCAATTTATTCTGTAAAGTATGAAAGCTGTGAACGAAAATCGCTCGCAAGCTTAATATTAATTTTGTTTATGCAAAAAATGCGATTTTAAGAAAGTTCCTTTTTGTTCAATGTTTATTGAGTAATTGTGTGTTTATACATTATTTTACATAATGTATATATATTTGCACTGTAGTACGATGTAAAAATTACGTGGATGCAAATGTACAGCTTTACGTAAGTTGCAAATGAAGAGAACGAAGGAAATCGGGGAATT
Source organism: Megastigmus stigmatizans (assembly GCA_900490015.1). Taxonomy (NCBI): domain Eukaryota; kingdom Metazoa; phylum Arthropoda; class Insecta; order Hymenoptera; family Megastigmidae; genus Megastigmus; species Megastigmus stigmatizans. Next base: position 11,720 of record UELV01093080.1, read on the forward strand.
CCGTAAAGACGTTTTAATTTCGTAGCATAGCGAAAGAATTAATTAAGATTCACGAGAGACCTTTCCCTTTAAAAAATAAAGCCTGGCGCGTCTAGGTAATAATAAAACGGGCGCCAAGGTAATACTTGTAGCCTTCGTCTCATTAACGCTCGAGTAAGCATCAAGTGTACATCCCTATAAAATCTAAATTCCTCGTTTGTCTCTGTCGTTCGCTTTTCTCTACAAACTTTAATTAAGTGCGCGGCAATCACAAGTATTCAGTCATACTTATATTGATATAGCCTGTACATTTGTCTTTTTCTTGAAATAATTAGTTAAAGAAAAACATATACTTTTTGGAATTAGATTAGAGTGTGTAAAAGATGGCGGAGAAAAGTGGACTGAATGAGAAATCGGGAGAACAAGAGGAGATTGTAACAAAGAAGCGAGAGGAAATGGAAAGTTAAATATGATTGATTAGTGTATTTTTTATGAAAGAAGTAGCGTTGAAGTGGCGTCAGTGTCCCTGAACTTATAACAAGTAGGCAGCTCGCCGCGTTCTATCTTAATCATACTTGACATTTTCCAGAATTTGCTGCTTATTTCACTTTAGCTTGATTGCACCAGGCAAATCTGACCTCTTGATTAAACGCTTCGGCTTTTTTCCCGGAATGGCAGGTGCGCGCGCGTACTTAAAGAGCAACATTTTATCTGTTTGAATTTGCAGGCATAATTTTATAGAATAATGATAATTAATGCACGAAATGATATTTTAATTTAGATTTCCTTTAAAAATCTTGTTATCTATTTTCAGCAATGTTATATTTTTACGTTAATAAGATGATTTTATTCAAATACAATTACTAGCCAATTTTATTTACAATAATTTGTGTTACAAAATTAATTTGCGATGAAGGCATCTCATAAAATTGCTAGTTTAACTGTTTTTCATAAGAATCCTATGAAAAGGACGGAACCCCTTATATTATTATCTATCATAAGCTAAAGCTATATATAATATCACTTCACAATTAAAGAAACTCGGCAAAAACCTATTAGCTAACTGAATTAGCGTTTAACGCTAAGAACGAGCAAACAAATGAAAGGAAAAAAAGTGGCGCACGCGCGCGAGCGTCAAATGAGAAATTGGGTGATCCCATGCAGGATAAACTTCCCTTGACACTTGGCATCTGTTGGGCGCCGTGCAGCCGAAAGGGCTTGTGCACAAGAAGGGTGTTACAAAGGCTTCGGGTGGACGGCTAATGCTGCACCCGTGTGCTTTTCTCTCCCGCCTGCGCGACAGCGGAAGAAAAGTTGCTGGAGAGAGAGAGAGAGACGGACGGACGTAAAGTACGGCTGGCTCACCATATAATAGGAATGCGGTAAAAAGTGCGCGAAAAAAGTTTAGATAGAGAGGGGGGGGGGGGAGGCGGTCCTCGTGGAGTGCACAATGGGGTTTGATAAGAAGACAATGAAAACAATGCTGCGGGTTGAGCGCGGCGCGGACCTTTCCTACGTTCCGTACCGCGACAACATCATCGCATGGTATTATATATACATATCGGAAGGGTGGCAGCGAGGAAAAGAAGTGCCACGCGTGCAGTTGCGGGGGAGCCGCATATCGCCTGTGGATAAGTGACCGGCCGCGCGCGATTCAGTCTGTGCGCCTGTCGGCGACTCTGGCACGGAAAATTTATGTGATGGGAGGGGAGGTTGTGAATGAAATTGGCGGGAACGGGAGGTTAGGCAAAGCGCGGATGCTGCGCGATACGTTGACAATGATGGATGTTATGGGAAGGCGGAATGTTTCTTTCGTCGGTTCGATCGTTGTAACGTTGTACTTATTGTTACGATAAGTTATAATAGAACTTTCCTGTCAGATATCGTGCATATACTCTAAACCAATGCAGTATAGGTGCATAACAGCCGCAACATTGGTATAACGTCGTTGTAGGAGCTTTTACGATGCGAGTACGTAAATAAATCAAGCGAAATATGCGAAAAAAACAATGACATTATAATTTTAGGGCTTAGAATTGTGTAAAGAAACAGTGTTGGAATTACATAGATATAGACTACTTTGTAGATTTGAAATTCTGCTCCGCCAACTAAACGCTTTTATTGTAATATTCGCATCAGACCATCTTATCCTGTGATCGACAACTTGGCAGGACTACTACGAGATATTACCGTTTGATTAATTCCGATTTTTGCAGCCAAGTCACTTTTGGCATACAAAAAAAGAGCTTGTGGCGAGTCGAAAAAGAAATATTTTATTCTATACTGTACTTGGGAGAAATGCACATCATTCGGCATTTATAAGCATATTAACTTAAAAGTCAGATTTGTTCGGTCTATTAAAACGAACTAAAAATGTAGTCCACGCTTCCTTTGACGTTGGACTTTAACTATTTGAATAGATTTTTTTCCCCTTTGAATGACTCGGAATTTTAACCTGATTTTAAAACTTCAAAAATAGTTCCCTCGTTCACTTTCTATAGTATAACTTTTTAGACTTTTCGATCAGGGATTGGATTCGATCGAATAACCCGCGTATATACTTTTTCTAAACTACTTTTAATAAATAACCGAACTTTATCGCGTAAACTTATTATATCAGTCACAAATCAATGACATCTAGTGCAAGATAAATCTGGATAATCAAATTTCAAATATTTCAAGAGAAGTGCAAGAGTCTCGAACTGACGCGTCGAATCGAATTAACTATATATCTCCAAACCACAAAGCCCCGCAAAACTGCACACGAAGATCCGACACTCGATTCTAACGACGCAACGATATTTTTTTTCCCCTCTCCCGATAACCCCAAACAATCGAAAAAGCACTTCACCCCATTGCTCACTTTAGCGCGCGGGTAGCTGGCATGAAAGGATAGCGGAACGAGAACAAGCGAGAAAGAGAGAGAGAGAGAGCCGGAAGGCGAAGTGTAACCGCACATTGAATGAAGGCGAACGAAACCGAGAGAGAGAGAAAGAGAGAGAAAGTTGCACACGATGAAGGAACGCTCGTCGAGTTCAAGTGCGCAGCGATACGGTAAGCTGACAATGGTTGTAGGGACAAGCGACGAATGCAGCAGCAACAGTAGCAGCAGTCGCACGCGGTTGAAAACTCGTAGAAAAGAAAGGAAAGACTAATTCCGCGTTATTGGGCTTTGAAGCTTTGATCGTGGGGTGGCATGTTCGCGAGGACGCTCGCCGGTTCTCGACACCTTAACCCACTCTCTCTCTCTCTCTCTCACTCTCTTTCTCTGTGTGTATTGTATCGCGACGAACAGTTCGTGACGCCATATCCCGTTGTACCGCGAAGTCAGTCGGCTTATATATATATATATATCCGTTCCTTCTTTTGTGCGGACCTTTGTGCGACACGGCAAAGCTTCCCTTTTCGTATGCCGGCATTTAGCCTTTTGTGCTCTCTCATTCTTGACTATAAGCGGACGAATACTCGAGTAAATTCGATTGATGCTCAATGGAGCGCGCGCCGCGAGCGCTTTTACTCAATTACCTCCGTTAATTTTCATTAGAGACGCATGGAAAAGACAGCGGATCTGCGACTTTTTCATGATTGTTATCTTCCGGATGTATATTTATGTTATTTTTACTGATTGCTCATGCTGCGCACGATGGTAATTCTGGACTGAATTTTCTATTCGTATAATAGCCGTAAATGCAATGAGTGTAATAAATGTATTGAATTTTTATTAATGCAACAGTCCAGAATATTTATTTGTGAATTTGCTCTGATTATTCAGGCTAAAAGTTATTTTGTCCAATAAATAATATAAATTCCAAATTGCTTTCTAAATATATTTTTATAGATACATATATATCTTTCTTGAAATAACTGCGCTTGACATTATTTTGAGAAAACTTAATTTTCAGAAGTGAATTACAAAATTCATTCATACTCGACTATGAAAAGATACATATGTAGATTAAATCGGAGTGAATAGCTGAAGTATTGTTGGATGCTTTTCTAAGCATACACAAATCAGTGTATGTGCGGATACTTTGTTGAATTCTAATTCCAATGTTATTAAATACGTTGTGCATTAATTTTGCAATTTTATCATTAATCGAATATTACTTATTTTCTTCTGAATCACTGAATAGAGCAATAGAAATTATATGATTTATTTTTCAATGATCAAATTAATTTTTTCAAGCGTACAGACATTATTAAAAAGCAAGGTTTGAATAAAGCCTCAATAATTAGAATTAATGATAATCCATTACGATTACTTTTCCATACTACAAACATTTATTCAAATTTATCATGCTAATGCGAAATAAACTTTTCCTCAGCTTCCGCGAATTAATAATTCCAAGTAAAAACTAACACTCGTAAAACAGGATTTTCCGCGGCGAAAATTCCCGCTCAAGCACATAGCAAAAGTTCACCGCTGGCCCCCGCGCTCAAGTTATCAAAGAACCTCCGAATGTTGTAAAAATCCATATTGAATCAGAACCGCTCGAAGTTCTCCAATTAGACAATCGTAATTTTAATCCGGCGCAAGTTCGTCTTAAGGGGGGGAAAGAGGGTGGCCAGTAGCCGCCCCCTTAATCGTAAAATTCACGAGTGCTGCAGTTCGCCTCGGATAAAATGCAATGCAAAACCGTCGAGGGTCGCACAAAGTCTTCTGCGGTTAACGAGCGAACAAGCGAAGAGAGGAACCTCGATGGTCCCGCGTAGGCATGTCAATACAATAAAGCTAGTTTGCCTCTCCCCGTGAAAATGCAATTATCTCTCTCTTTCTATCTCTGTCTCTCTCTCTCTCTCTCTCTCTCACTCTCTCTCTCTCTCTCTCTCTCTACACGTCTCTTCTATAAGGTGGCAAAACGTCGCTGCCCCGGAACTTTGCGAGCTATAGCTTAGACCCGAGAGCTAGTTTCGACCCTTTCATTCTTTCTTTCTCAACCTTTCAGACAATTCCTTCTTTTACTGCGTTTTACTTCCCGTATTTTCTTTCTTCTCTCGCTCTTTCGCGATTCTTTTTTTTTCTGTACCGCGCGCTCGTACGCGGAAAGAGAATTCCCTTGTTAGCGAAAATGATCGTTGTGTTTCTTATAATTTCTATTTATTTTCTCGCTGCTGTGCTCTCATTTTTCGCTCATTTGTTGTATTCAGGAGTTTCAAATAAATTTGCTCTCGCAGTGAGGAGATATAGCTCATAACGCGGAGTTATACCGTTTAAAATTCTACGTGAAATAAACTCTAACTAAATTAAATATTTTCCTACTTGAGCTTTGTAATTTTAATTTAAGTTCTTATATTTTTTTCGAATGCAATTTAGTTTGATAATATAAATTAACAATTTTTAAAGAGTTTTCGTCGCTTTGTCTTAAACACAGACTGTTTATACTGTTTGAAGGATATTTAAAAAAAGAAAATAAAATAATCGTGGATCAAGATTTAAAAAAGGGTCGTGGAATTATTTGTGTAGGATAAAAATATGTAAATGTTGGTTGTTTGGAGGTTCTGTGTTGTTTTTTAAGTTAAATGTGTCTATAATTTTATAAATTTATTATGAATTTTTAAAAATCAACCTTTCATGCAAAAATATGAGAATTTCTCAATGTGTAAAACATTTACATTATAACGTTGTTGGCTATATTCAAATAATAATATTTTTCTACTTACATTATTTCAGTGTACGCAAAAAAAACTCTCTAGTGCTCAATTAGGGATTTTAGAGGTTTAAAATACAAGAGGAGGCATGTTTTATGATAAAATTTATGCCTTAAAAATAATAAAAGCTATCATTTTCGTGTTATAATGTACAGGTTTTTATAGCTCATCAAATTATTAGATTATTTCCGTCATTTGGAATAATTGTACTCATTATTTTTAGAACGAGTATAAATTAGCAACTAAAAATTTATTTTTTATGGTTCACGAGTATTCCAAGATAGTATACACATAAATACTTGAATTAATATTTATTGTAATAAGAATTACAACCTGCTATGGTTATTTGCGTAAACAAATGTATTACTATATTATTAAATATTATATAAGTCTATACTTTCACAAAATTTTAGATATTTAGATAAAGGAATTAATAATTATATTGTAAATAAAACATATTTAACTATACATAGCCTTTAAATGATTAATTCATTTATATTCTGACAGATTCTTTGTATTGCTTTAATGCTATATTGACCGTTGAAATATTCATTGTTATTTTAAATCCTCTTTAAAGAAAGGGACAACGAGTTGATAGGGCGCGATAAAAACGTTATCAAAGACTTTTATATCTATTATGCAAAGAACCACTCTAAATAATAACTTTATACAGTGATAAATGCCTGCAGTCTTAACATCACGTTTACGTAATATATCAAACGACATACATATACGTTTTCACCAAAAATGGAAAATAAATCAATAAAGCATTTTGTGAGCATATATACATGCATACATATATATATACTACAGACAAAAGATCGCTCAATTATTTACTTAAATTCAATAATTCGTAGGTATAATAATCAGCTAAATCTACACAAATAATATCGATATTTCTGTCTCACCTGTGCTCCAAAGAATCAGTCCTGTTGGACTTGTAGCCGCTGTCGTTGAGACTGCCCTCATGACGCAGCGAGGGGAGCGAGTCCCAGGGCGAGTCTCGTTTGTGCACACCGCCGTATCCTGGCGCGGAGCTCGAGGCCGCGGAGCCGAGAGTCGAACTGCCCGACTGCCAACCGTCCGAGTGCCGGAACCACTGAGCTCGCGCTGACTCGCCGATACAACTCGCACATCTTCAACAGAATGATTATTACGTGCTTTTTTTCTCTCTCCCTCTCTCTATACTATAGTTTTTTTTTTACATCCACGATTGTATTGTATTCTCTCTCTTTTTTGCTGGCTCGTCAGTAATAGTAGACATGCGCACGCAAACGTTGCGTTATATAATTGTGCTTTGATATGAAGGGTCTCTTCCTCTTCTGCGAGGGACTGTTACAAGTTTTATTTCGACTCCTGTGTTGAAGGATAGAGGTGAACTATACCATCGTAGTTTAGTATTTAATATGATGAATTATGATTCAAGCGAAATTGTTCTCGTCGCTATCATTTTATTTGATTTGCTTATATTAAAAGCTACCGATCCTTCATATACATTTCTGATTTTGTGGAAATATGCAGATGGAAATCAATTTTCTTTATCCAAGTTTATTAAAAGGTTTGACGCTAATATCGAAATAAGGCTCAAGTGATTTAAAACTTTAATATGTTCTTAAGTTTACTTGGAAGTAAAGAAAAGGTATGAATCCAGATTTTTTAATATATTAGGTGTACAACTTTGTTTCCGCCGTTTTTCGATAGATGGCTGCAGCGGTAAGTGCCGGTTGAAATAGGCAGGTCAAAAATTTCATACAGTAAGCTTGGACATCTGTCAACATAACGATAGCAGCACATAAGTGAATTTGTGTTTGCATCAAAAGTGTATTCTCGATCGAAGATGTCAGTTTTCGAGCCAAATTCTCGTCATTTGCGGGAAGTGTTGATTTTCTGCTTTCATTTGAAGAAAACTGCGGCTGAGGC
>UELV01093096.1:6567-18801 GCA_900490015.1 Megastigmus stigmatizans
GGGGGGGGAGAGAGAGAGACTGGGACAAAGTGAGCTACGCGTTTCGCCGCGGTTTTTAAGCTCTCTTTTTTTCGTCCATGCTTTTTATTTTCTTTTCTTACTCTCGTTTTTATACCTGCGAAACTCAAAGGCCGCGCACTGCGTTTATTTTTTTTTAGTTTTAAAGCTGATGAGCGAACGATCGAACGAGTTTGACAGGAAAGTATACTGAACGAAATATATCTATACCACATCGCTCGATGTCGGTAAAAGTGCTTGCGCGACTTTTGAAACATCGCGCGAAGTCGCAGTTGTGGCGAGAAACTAAGCAATTGGGATTTTGCATGGCTTTGTTTTTACTTCATATTTTTTATACAGTATGTAAAAAAATTCAATTAGTATACATTTTAGCATATATTAACCGAGAAATTAGAAACTTTGAACTCTTGAAATTTCTTAAATTATTGTTTTTTTTTGTCAAAAATTCATTTTATATCAACTTTCAACAAATGTACGCAATTTGAATCATTAAGTGTCAATAGTGTTAATAAAAGTTCCTACGGCATTTTTGTTCGAAGCTGCAAATTTTACTCGCATAGTTGCGGCATGGTCGAGAGGAACGCAGCGCTTAAAATTCGCACAGCGCCCGAGCACTAATTTTTACGATCAAACAGCGCAAGAGATAAGAATGCACGTAAAGCAGCTCGAAGATGAGTCTGGACCTTGCGATCCGTCGAAGAAAGAGAATCCGCTTAAATGCCACTGCGAAGGCCGAGAAGAATTCGCATCTTGCACTGCGGCTGTTAAATTTCCAGCAAAAGCCGCGCGCGCCTACCTACACCTTCGGTATATAGCCTTTATTCTTACAATTTTCTACTTGATCTGCATTCGGTTTACTTACAATTAAACTTTGATCGATTCATTCCCAGTCACACAAATACTAATTCTGAAACAATTTTATCTAATGCAGATAAGAGAATAGCCAATTGGATACCCTCTAATTTTCGTTAAAAATATGGTCATACTCAAACCCTTGAGTTAACTGTTAACAAGCTAATTAATTTTCGAGTAATTTAAAACAAATTTTCTTCAATGATTCTACTAAGTAAACGAATAAATGTGTCATGACCCTATATCAATTGACGCATCGCCATTGTACTTCGCTATTCAAATCGAGCTTCGCGATATCCGCATTTGCATCGAGCGAAAGTCTTTCAAGAAGAGACGAAACTTTTGCGCAGACGGACAGATATAGCCCTATGGATATGCTCCACAAGAATCGCGCGAAGAAACGGAGCAACGAGGAGATGTATAGGAGATGTATATAATACGGACCGATGCAAAAGAGAGGAAGAAGGCTGTTTATGCGGCTGCATGGCTTCGAAACAAGAAGGTAAAGTGCGAACAAGAAGAAGCGCGCCGAACGCAGTTGTCTGCAGCCGCGTTCACTTGCCCCCCCCCCCTCCCTCACTCACTCTCTCTCTCTATACCTACGTACGTGTATACATCTGTGTATATACAGCCAAGCCGCGAGTGCAAGAAGACAAGAAAAGGAGAGGTAAAAGCGAGGGTAAAAGAAGAAGGAATATAAGAGAGAGAGAGAGAGAGAGAGAGAGAGAGAGTCGCTGAGCCAAGGAAGGTTTCTCTATTTGAGCTAGTATACATATATATATAGATGCACTTGGCAAAGTGTGTGAGCGTGTATGTGTATTCGCGAATACGACTGAAATTTGCATGCGGTTCGAAATACCTAAATTTCCGAAGCCATGTACGTGTAATGTGATTTATATACCAGTTTTTATGAAATTGAAAGGGATCTCAATGGTTTTGGAGGGCTGCAAGGTATTGGCGCTTTGGTTCTTTTTTAAGTATAAACCATGGGATCCATACACGCTTGGAGAGATTTTTTATTTTTCTCTTTATGCTTCGAGGTATTTAAATTTGTGTAGGCGTCGTAACGTTTTTGGTAGTTCATTGTTGATTTTAATAATGTACACGAGTTAGAACTTAACCGGTGTTTCAAACGCATCAACACCTTTACAAAGTATAACCAACGATTATTATTAACAATTTTCATCGCTCTAAATAAAAGATCTATCTTTCTTAAAATTTCAGGAGCGATTGATCGAAACAAGCTTTAAAATGATAAATAACCATTATAGGATGCATAAATATGTACGGGTTTATCAATTTGTACTCTGGAGCTTAAAAATAGCGGAAGATCAAGTTATATAAGGTAGCGCGTATCCCAGCTCTTGCCGATATGTCTGTATAAGATCGGTAGCAAATTGGAGCGAAACAATACAGGTGGCAATATTTGTTTGGTCGCTCGGCGTTCCTGTATACCCCTCGCACTTTCTTATCTGCAATATATAAATCAAGGGGAAAGAAAAATACCTGGTAGCACACATGGGTATATAATTATACACATATAGCCACGTATATATATACAGTAAAGGGACGAACTTATAGGGGATACTAGTAGAATGAGAGAGACTCGTGAGTAGGGAGCGTAAAAACACTGCCATCAAGAGAGATAGAGATAGAGAGGACGAACTCGCGACTCTCCTCCGCTCCCTTTTTCTTGCTCTTCTCATTCGCGCGCGCCGAGCGAACTCCAATGCGGGATATATAGATGGATAGGGCAGCAGAGGGAGAGAGAGAGAGAGAGAGAGCCAGGAGAGGAAATGAGAGTGAGAGGGAGGCGGGAGATTTTCAAAGTAAAAAAAATCGAGAAAAAGGGAGCAAATAAGCTGGAACAAGACGCGCGCGCGAGAGAGAAAGAAAGAGAGAGAAAGAGTGGGGAAAAGCGTGTAGTGCTGTAGCAGCAGCAGATGGCGGCGAGGTTCTGTTATACACACGCAGGAGAGAGAGAGAGACTCGTGCTTGTATATATGGTGTCTCTCCGGCCTCCGTCGCTGTCGGCCTACTATACACACACACACACACACACACACACACACACACTCAAGAGAGAGAGAGAGAGAGAGAGAACACATAGAAAGCTTGGGAGCTGCAGGGAAGAGAGTTGAGAGCGCGAGCAAAGCAAAGCCAGTCCTCGCGTCGAGCCTCGCGTTCCCCCATGGTGGCAGGTCAGTACTACGCTCTTCTCTCTCTCTCTCTCTCTCTCTCTCTCTCTCTCTCTCGGCTCGGCGTCCCGTATATACACCATAGAAACTCGCGCCGTGGCGGTGCGTGCATCAGCAGTGCAGTGCGGTGCAGCGCCGGAGCGAGTAGTAGTGGTCCGCCGGTAGAGCAGCGACTTTTCTCTCTCTATCTCTCTCTCCCTCTACATCTCTCCTGCTATACAGCAGCAGCAGCAGCAGCGCGCGCGTAAATCCGCGTCTCTTATACTCGACGCAAGCGGCATAACACGCAGCTCCGGTTCAGTGTTTACAATCGCGTTCAGTCTCTCTCGCTCCCACATCGAATTTCTTGACGTTTGCGCGGCTAAAGTTGTATATATTTATTATACGTAAATATAGGAGAGGGAATTGAAGCGTCAAGCGTTGTTTACGAAAGATATAGAGAAGGATGTCGTCCCGGTGTAGGTAGCGAGTTATGCGGCGCGGTGGCGGTGACTAGTTTCGAGAGGCAGACTGCGATAGAACAGCCGCGGAGAGGATATAGGCTTCGGAGCAACAGCAGCAACAGCAGCAGCAGCAGCAGCAGTAGACGCAGCCGAGAGACAGCCGTGCGCAAGGTAAGCTCTATCCACCAGACCTGTATATACGCGCGTGTGTGTGTGTGTGAGAGAGTGCGAATATACCTCGTGCACCATCTCTCTCTCTCTCTCTCTCTTCTTTTTTTGTTGTTGCTTTTCGAAGAGCGGCTTTTTAGCGCGCTCGTGGAATGCGATGCTCGTTCAATGCACGCTCTCTGTGGGTATATACTATATATACCTATATCGCGTGTACGTGTAAGCATACAGGTTTGCGCGTACCTACTTCGCGTGAACCAATAGACTTTTTCGTGTGTGCATGTACATCCAGAGAGTCGCGGTGTATTGTCTCGGGGGTATGAAACTATATATGTGTACTTCGAGGATTTGTCGCGTGTTTGAAAATTTATGAGCAACGTCTGGAAGGGAATCTATCGAGCGTTTGTGAACGTATTTCAATAAGGGACATTTAAATTGTAGCGGTGTGTAGTTTTGTGTGTTGATGGAAAAAACAATACGATGTGGCACAAAGTTTTGGTTAAATGATGAACAATTTGTGATTTAGTCCATTTAAAACCCAAGCCGTAGTGTTTCAATTTTCAAATGTATACATGTGTGTGTAGTGTTAGTGCACGGTATATTTGTCATCGCGCGCAGACCAGCGAAGAAAGCGCCGATGATGCCATTGTTCGCCTGGATTGTTTGTTGCATTTTATAAATGTGTGCGAAAAGTCAACGATCTGCAACGCTAGTAACAGAATAACTCGATATTAACTGAATGTTTCAAAACGTGCATTTGATAAATTGTCTTTGACAAGTGCATGTTTGGCAAATGTTTACACGGTATCGATGCATTTTCCTATGGGGAAGTTGTAAAGCTCGAATTGTGCGAATTAAGCGAATTTTGGGATTGGCAGGTGAATACGGCAACACACTGCTAAGGAAACCAGCTGTCCCTTATCGACGAAGCAAAGCTATTGGTATCGATTTCTTTCTTCCTCCCCATTTTTAAAGCGTCCGCACGCATGGAAAGCAGTGGCGAAATATTTTTCACGAGTGAAACGTTCGGTTGAAAGAAAACGTGTCTTGCGTGAGGTTAATGAGCGAGTAATTACCTGCGTCAAGTGCTAGCAGTAAAACTTTACGTGCGAGTCCGTAAGTAATATAAATAAATCTTAGTTGCCTTTTTTAAGGGACACCGGCACTGTTGAAAATTCTCTCGCGAATTGTAGTTTCTTAAGAATCACTTTGCACTAAAAAAATTGCACTAAATTTCTCTTATTTGTCGCTCGAACACGCTTTTTTTGTGCATTTTTTACAATAAGCATATAATTAGTCAAGTCATTTTTTAAATTCTCTTGCCTATATAAATCCACTCGTTTATATACCAATTCTATTAAAATCAATTTTTCATCATAAAATAATCTTATATCCTGGAAACACTATACCTATACCCTCACGGCAGGTATCTTTTCTTGCACTTTTTTGCACCTCTCTACGTTTCCAAGGCGCAGGAGTTTAAGCGCGACATCGTCGGCAGCGGTGGCGGTGGCGGCGGCGACGACGGCAACGTTTTTTTCGCGTTCCGCATACGTACGCTCAATGGGTCGTCGACCAATTGCTTCGACTTCTCTTACAGCCTCGACTCAGCTGCAAAGGCATAGAGAATCATCGGAGAGGCTCTGGCGCATTGACCGGGAATATGCTTGCGCTGATGATACCTTTGCGATCTCTGCAAGGCATATATAATATCTTTCGTATATATTTATTATACGAATTGTTTTGCGATCTTTACGATTATACGAATGAGAATGATACATTTTGATTTAAGAGAATTTCTGGTATGCGATCAGCTATAAATTTATGGATTCGCGTATTTTATGGGTTCTCCCGCAAGAACAAGTTTTCATGTACGTTATATATGAGTAATGTTGATCGAACTTTAAGTGGCAGTATTTAGTCTCACGAATGAAAGCATGTAATTTATTGCAAGTAGTTATATGTTGTAATTTCCATAGAACCAGGAATGGCTTGTCATTCGAGAAAGTATATTATTTGATTTCTTTATTTTATATGTAGCAGAGAAATTATGCAGTGATATATATTACTATCGATATTGTAAAAGCTCATTAATCTCTACTTATACCAATGATGAAAAATACTTTGGATCCAGAACTGATAAAAAACATTCTCGTATAATGTTATACTCGATACTCAAATTATCTATAAATAGGGAGTACAGACCATCACGAATCTTGATAAAATTGTGGAAGGTATTTTCTGATAGCATATGTATGGCAAAACCCGTCACCTACATATGCTTAACTTTCTTAAGCTGAAGCCCTCATTACTCGATTGTATTTTTAAGTTTTTGTTTTTTAAAAATTGAAATATTTAAAATTAGTTACAATTTCATCGGAATTCGTGCACATATGTATGCGAGCAAAAAGTATAAAACGCATTTTCACACATTTTAATACATTAAATGATAAAGCCTATAGGCACGGCACGCAATAACTTTCAAAGAATACTTAAATTATATCTTTATACCGTGTACCTATATATATATCGTGTACCATGTGTATAAATATACACTTCGAAGGTATGATTATAAAAAGTGTTCTATTCGAAACTCTACTCATCAAGTGCGCGTGCATTTATATTCATGCTAAACTTAACCAGATGATTATTCTGATTTCAAATGGGATGCATTTCACTCCTGCGAGGCACTATTTTTAAATATACATAACATTATAACTCGGTAACTAAATACTCGCTCTCGAAAATCATTATGACTCGCATATACTTAAAACTTTGGAAACACTAAGTACCCTAGTATTGAGCGTCTTATCTAAACAAGGAAGAGCGCATACTTTTTGTACAAAAGCGAACAAGCGCCACTGTGCGTTATATACCTATATATAACGCACAAGCTTGCACTACTGACGAGTCGCGCGGATTTCTTATACTTGGTTAGGCTGTCACCTTTTTTTCTCCCTTCAGGCACCGAGTGACTAGGCCAGAGCCGTTTAACTCTGTCTTATTTCACAGAGGTATGATTTTTATGGTTATGCTGGCATTAGGATTGTGCCACATTTTCTCGCACTGCCGTTGACTTCCTTAATTCCGGATTCATCGCGCGCTCGACTGTATAAGTAACTGTTTTTTTTTCTTTTCTTTTTTTTTCACCCAAGCTCGAAGATTAGTTGGGAAAGTATTTTAAGGTTCTAAAAGTGTGATATGTGTTTGGTTTACAGTTTACCGTTTTTCTACTCGTTACAGCGGGACGTGACTCTGTTCCCCTTTTTCTGCATATGAATTACGAAGGAGCTATAAGCGTATTTTTTCCTACTTCCTGAGTAAGATCGAGCGATAGGGGAATTTGATTATAGTTAAAAATATGTACATAATACTGATCTAATTAATCCATAATCCATATGAACTACTGCGATGAAGAGGTGCACATCCATCAATGATCAACCATCTATGAACTCATATCTATTTTGGCGTAGTCCAGCATCTTTTTACAGTCGAAGCAAAATGAGCCGCGCGCGGAAATGAATTTTGTTGTATAGGGTTATACACATTATATTACCCTGCATAACGTAGATATTGGCTTTTCATTCGACCGTGAACACAACTGGATGAGAGTAGCTATAAGAGTACGTGCTCGGAATCACCGGCCAAGATCGCAGCAGAAGCGTCAGGGATTGTGGTCACGAACAAAGTTGTTAAGATTGTGCGCGGACGAAATCGAAATGGGCAGGTAACAGTGAAGGCGCGACTACTTACGCGCCGTGGGCTAACAACGGCCGCAACTATTAGTGCCCCCGCCGCGTGGAAGCGGTCAATCGAATCACGGGAGGGTCCCGAGGATGCGCCAGTTGAACGATTCCATGATGTGAACTGAAAATGAGTCTACAAGAGTGTTTATTTTAGATTAGTGTGGAAAATGACTTTTTATGAAAAAAAGATTGGACTGTACAGGTACTGAGTTTGGTGATTATCTTTTAAACTGGGATGACTGCCGACTCCATAGTATCCATCTATACATCAATTTTAGGTGTTAAAAATTCTGGTCAGTTTATAGCTCGTTCAGAATGGTGAGAAACAACAATGGACAGATATGTAGGTGCTGAATTCGACGTCATGAAGGAACTAGAAAAACCGTTGAGTCGATTTACCGCAATCGGGATGATCGTCAGAGTCTCAATCGTTTCCAATGCGTCAAGTAAAAAAAAAAAACACGATTTCGTTTAATCTCTCCAACTGTAAGCTCAGTTAAAACGTCACATACACCGAGATATAAGGTTCCTTTGATCTCTGCAGCAGAAATCTATGTCGCAGTTGGCCAATAAAGGAATGACAATCTATCAGCGATAGAGTGGCATTAAAAAGCCTCGGTCATTCCCATATCGCCGCGGCACGAGGCGTTTAACACTTTTACAATACAGCATGCTATAGCGCCAATTAACTATCCCCCAACAATTCCATTATTGTCCGGCACGCGTGTGCAGGGGTATTTCGACACAAACGAAAGCGCAAGCGTATAATATATATATATATATGCGCGCAGCTGGTTTTCATTATATGAATAATACATATTCTTAAATGCGGCGCCGATCGAACGTTCACCTCTCTCTCTCTCTCTCGCGGCGCACACAGAGACGACAGTACAGCATGCAGGATATACATAGGAAAACGAGTGTCTTTTGCACATTGAATGGAAATATCGTAAATAGTAATTTTGCAAATGCCGCGGCGCGCGCGCGTGGGAGTCGGCTTTGGTCTCTCTCTCTCTCTCTCTCTCTCGCGAACAATCGTTATAGAGTCGCGAAATGTTTTATCGGAAATATCGCACCTACGCGCAGCGTATGCATGCAGTCAGCGACAATCGCGCGCCTGCCTTCGTTTCTCTCAATCGGGCGGCCTTTTTCAATTTTGGTCTGCGCATATTTATACATCCGCGTCGAGGCTTTTAACACCGCAGTTAAATCATTTAATATATCTTATATATCGCTTCGTTCCGCTCGCGGTGTTCTGCTTTTATCTTCGATCGTCAGGCTTGTATATACATATATATAAATATATCCCGTTTCTCAACTTATGCGCAGATCGTTAACTTTCTCAAACATATATATTCAGGGACAAAAGAAGTACTTTTTATCTAGAAATACAAAAATGAAACAATGTAAGTGACTGTGCGCACGCGAAGAAAGGAGAGAAAGAGATGCGGCGACTCTGAATGCAGTCGGCGCGTCTTTCAAAGCTGTATGGAAATGCGCATAGAGAAAGATTTCTCGCGAGGATGACGGACGGGAATTGAAAGTTGACTCGGGTTCTAACGAGAGTGCACGGTGTGTGTGTCTCTCTTTCCCTCTGTCTTTCTCTCTCTACTGTGCGATGTATCTGCTGCACGCGAGTGCAGAGCGCTTATTAAGTAATCGTCTCACACACGCGCGGCGTCAGCGAACAGCACCAGCAGATATAGCGCGGGCGAGAGCCTGAAAATGTCTTTTCTAGGAAAGGCGAAATGCAGAGAGCCAAGGTTCCGGAACGCGCCACCGCTGCAGGATCGTATATATTCTTTGTTCTAACTGGGAAAGATGGAGAGAGAGAGAGAGAGAGAGAGAGTGAAAAAATGCTAATTAGAAAGAGAAATGCATTCGGTTTGTGTGCTGTGCTGTTGCTCAGCTCGCGCTCTCTGGGATGCAAGAACGACTCGTGGTTCGTGCGTCAACTGTCAATTGGTTGTGGATGTTGAAAAGGATTGATCGCTTTACTCGGCAGCGAATGATAGATATACTTTATGGTTGTTTAGATATTTGTTTATTAGATTATTGCTATTTAATCATTGAGCCAATTGGTATTACCTATGGTTAAATGGAAAATCTTTCAAGTATAATATATCTCACGTTTTGTCATGTGCATATACCTATAGGTCTGCTGCATCTTGATCATCGTCAGCTGATCCTTGAGATCACGTTGAAATTTTAGATTTATTTGAAAAATTATACTACACGCAGAATTATCGAAGTTGCTGTATACTGATGACTCAATCGAGTGCGTTCAAGTATGGATATAAGCTATTTATCTCTTGGTTTACAACATCATTCATGATAATATACAATTTTAAAAGATTTCGTTATTGCAATATTACATATTGGCACTAATTTTGATATTATATTTACATCTTTTCATTTTGAAAACGAACGCAACATTGAATCACGATATTCTGGACAAACTGATCATATGCGAATTCAGTTCGAATGCACAATAATTTGAGTAATTTACCTACATCCATTACTTCTGGACCTTAAATAGAAAAAATTGATCCATCACGCCTCTAAAATAACTAATAACTCTTATCATTCTTAATCACAATTGAAACTACCTCTAATAACAAGTTTATCCGTTTTGAAATTAATGACATTATTGCCGCCTCTATTTTCACAAGTTTTAGCAGAATAATGTGAATTAATATTTTTTTTCCAAATCTACAAATACTTTCAATTATTAATACCTAACATGAAAATTCTATAGTTTGCCTATACTATATCGAGCCACAAATTAGTCGTCAACTAAATAAACCCGACAGTCAATACTCGCAATAGTCGCAGAAAATATCAACTATAGCAGAGAGAAAGAGAGAGAGAGAGAGAGAAAGCTATTTGTATACACTCAAGCCACTGTACACATACACAATATGCGCGTGCGATGCAGTCTCTCCTTCTCACGCAGTCGCGCGCAGTACGTATATAGGTATACAAGCGTAGCTCTCGCGTGCAGGCGCGAGGTCCATTCTTGCAGTGAAATCCACTCGTGCTTGGGCATATGTATAGCTGCCTTCCTCGCCCTGTCTCTTTTCGCCTCTCTATATATACTTTTTACTCTCTTTCTGCGTCCTCCTCCCCGTCGCTATACACACACATACACACATATTTTCGCATCACTGCGCTCTTCCTCTGTATATACATATCCTACCAGCTTCTGTGCGTATACCTTGTACATATATCGTTTCTCTTTTTTGCTTTTTTTTTTCTTCTTTTGCGCTCTTTCTCTCTCCCGTTCAATGGAGATACATTAGCGGACAGATTCGTACACGAGTACTTTTAGCGCCGGCTTTGCCACGTTGTTGTCCAAGTTTTGTCGCATGAGGTATCCATTATATTACGTCTTTATATATCCTGTGTAGGTATTTACGCGTTCTTTCTTGATTGCGTAGCTATCTTGATCTAATAGATAAGATTCTCAACGTTTATAATGCATTATACATTCTCTACTCAAAAAAGGTAAACGATGCCATTCATTTCTATTATCGCAGTTGTAAATTAAAATAAATGAGAGAAGTACACGAGGGAATGGTGTTTTCAATCATTCAAAGTACTCCTTTTATACAAGGCTCAATGATGCCGATAAGAAAGCGAACAGCTACGTTCTGCGATAACATTTTTTCTCAAAAAAGCAAAAGAAAGTATATAGCGGCTGTTTTGAATTAATAAGCACGTCTTGCTGGCAGGTCTGGCTAAGAGCAACACACAGTTTTAACTGAAAATTCAACAAAGCGGTAGAGAGGAAAGCAAGCAAATCTCAACGTTCTTTTGATGCAATTTTCTGGCCTTATATATATGTATCTACGGCTAGACAATTCACACAGACTACACACACACGATACACACATGTAACCTTTTTGCCGCGCACACACACACACACACATACACTCTTTCCCTACACTCCAGTGTCCCATTGACTCTCGAGAAGTCTGCTCTCCAGTACAAGAGAGAGACGGAGAAAGCAACAACTCTCAACGAGTATTATATATATAAGCAAGTATCTCGCGGCGACATCGGCCTGTCGCCTGGGCTACCGGTTCCCCTCTTTTCTATCTTTCCTTTTCTCCCTGTGTATATATTCTTTCCAGGGCAACATCTGTCTTGGAAAAGCGTCTTGGCCTCGTATATAGCCACTATATAGTAGTCCAACCAGCTCGCGCCTATCTCTCTGCAGTGTATTACTCCTCGCGAGCTGCATCGCCTATATCCTATTACGATATATATATCGGACTACTTTTTCGCGATTTCGTTGATTTTTATGGACTGATACATGGGACCTGATAATTGTAATTAACTGTAAAATTAATGTGATAAAGTAGTGTTCAATCAATCATCAGAAGAGTACACGCTAAATTATTTAGAGTGAAAATCCACTCTATAGTTGCATTTAATTTCGTTTAGAGTGAAAAGTAACCCTTATATAGTGAAAAAGTCTATCTAAAAATTGGAGTGAACAATATCACTCTAGTATTAGAGTGTTTTATAGTAAGCTTAAAATTCACTCTAAATTCACTCTAGTGGTAAAGAGCGTATAGGTACGAACAATACACGTGTCAAATAATGGAAAAAATTGTCAATTTGCCAGCAGTAAGTATCTCATTATTAATATATTTATTAAATAGAAGCAGTTTTTCAATGTGAATATTATTATAGTAAAAAGAAAATCTGTATATATTCTTAGATTTGTAATGTAAAGATATTCTAACCTCGAAATTTTTCTTATTTCACATTTAAATAGAGTACAATCAACTCTTACATAGA
>UELV01093099.1:0-14417 GCA_900490015.1 Megastigmus stigmatizans
CCGTACATCAAAATGATGTCTTTTCTTCTTAAAAACTTTTTCTTCTGAAATATAGAAAATATATTAATTATGTCAGTATTTTTTAAATTATTGAATAAATAATATACCTTGAGTTCCCTGTTGACGAGTCAAATGCCAGAGCATGAAAAACTTCAATCATTCCTGTCCTATTTATATATTTATAAATATTGTGAAATAGCTGTTGTTACGACATTACAAAAAATTCTCTGCCTTTCTTGATCTCTGGGTGCAGACACTGGACCTGTAACTAAAAGAAAAGATTATTTTTTACAAAGTATTTTTACTTACAAGAAATAAATCTTATTTTATTAAAAAATAGGTTTTTACTTATCTGGCAAAATCCTGTTGCATCCACTTCTCATTCATCCCCAATTAATTCAATTCCTTCACTGAAAATTGCAGTAAATAAACAATTATTATTTCACCTTACTATACTGGAGCTATCCGCAACAATCCAGCATCACTAAGCAGAATGATTAGAGGCATTTGGGCCATTTGGTATCACAAGACTTCCATTGATGAATATCCGCAACACCAGTTCTGTTCAATTCGTAGAAACTCTTGGTGTAAATGCCAGCGAGCTGTAGCTCTGAATAGTTTACACGATTCAGCCATAAAAACATACTTCTACAAGCAGTTGTCGATAGCAGTAGACCATTTCTATCTTGAAACGTGGTCTTGGTGGGCGGAAACAGAACTCAAATGAATCTTTTCAACATTTTGTGGGAAATCTGCCCAAAACCATGTTTGTCAGCCTTGACACGTTGAAGCTGCGAGAAAATGTTCTTGAGTCAGTTTCCTTGCTCTTTCTTGCCTCCAGAGAATTGGCAAGCATCTTCCACGCAGCATGAATTTTTATCATCACTGGTTTGCACCCAACGAATGTAAGAGTGTCCAGGCATGATTCCGAACACGTTCATAATCTTCTAAAAACTGGTTGTTCCATCATAATATATTGTAACAGGAAATATTAAACCAATTTTTAAAATATTTAGCCAACTAAAAGAAGTTTTTGGAAGAAGTTTCCACACAAAGTTATTAAAACTTTTATAGTTATTTTGGTTAGAACTATTTTTTATAAATAAATAGATGAAAGTTTATCTATTTATTCACTCACCAACTCACGAACTCACGAGTGATCTACGATTAAAATTGTAGTTTGATTAAATAAAGGTAAATATTTATCCCTATGAGTGTTAACCACAAACTAGCTGTCAAAGTGTCAACTACACATGCATCTTTACGTATAATACACATATAAGATACCTTGAAGCAGCCATTGTAATTTATATTGAAATTAACCATATATTATCTTTATGTAGATGCGGAACACGGAACAGATTATAAGGAATAAATACGACACATCTATAAGCATGTCTAAGGTCTTTATGCTTTAGACAAAAATATTTTTTACGAATGTCGAACATAGTTTATGCCTGAAGCGCATTTACATCTAATATACACTATAGCCATGCTCGTTGCACCAGCAACTCGAATTTAGCACAAACTACAGATACTACTATATACAAAATAGATGCAGTGGCCATTATATTTATAAAAATTTATTTATTTTTAGGATTCCTCCATCTATCCCTTTTACGCTTTCATGCCTTACGTATAAAATGCATACCTAGTTACATATATAGAATATATAGAAGTGAAATACCAGAGAAATGTAAATTTTATTTGTTTGATGAAAAATTTAAAGATCTGTTATTTTACATGTTCACTGTTTCTTCTCTAACTTTAAGACAAAAGACAAACGAGGAACGGGACGTTATTCTGCGAGAAATTCGCTATCTAAATAGATAATAAAAAAAATCGATTTTTTGAAAATTTTTAGGTGTAAGCCCCCCTTAATCTGTCATTATCTTTAAATTTAGGATCCATTTGAAGGAGTTATAGGTACTGATCTTCATTTTCAGGTACAAGAAACCATTCTCCAAAGTTTCAGCCAAATCGGTTTCCCGGACTCCTTGGGTCCCGTTGTTAGTTAAGGTACGTCATTGTTAATTGTTAAAAATTTTTGGTTTTTGTTTTTTATTTTCATGTAAAAATTGTTTGAACGTAGTGTTTTTTTCAGCTTGAAGAGGGGAGTAATAAAAATTCCCAAAACATTGCAAAAGAAAAAATTTTGTTTGCCTAGATCGACGCCTTCACTTAGTCTATTTGATGAGTCTTGTCTGTTTACAGGTGTACTGATGGCTATGAGGAGATCCCTCACGACGGTCAACGAGACACAAGTAGCCAATGAGCAGTGGGATAATTATTTTTAAAGAAAAACTCATAGATCATATAAAGTCAACATGTAAAGCACTATGTTACTTAGACTTCCACACATTTCACATCTATAATTATGTAAGTAAATTATACTTATTTCACTGTCTGCTGAAACTTCTGAAAAATATGAATCTTCTGAATGAGCATTAAAACTTTAAAAATTTAATTATGATGTATTTTCTAAATCTGCAGTAAAACTTCAATCCAGATTTAACTGGAATATCAATGAACTTTTTAAGTAATATGAATAATAAGTAATATATTTACTAATATAAATACTTTACAAATAGGCAACTCATGTTAAAAAAGAACATTTATATGTAGGCGTATTCATTTATTCTTTAATTATTTAGAAGCTTCTTTGTTTTTTTTTATACCACATACGGAATTACATATGAGAATATATGATCTTTTTCTTAAGTGTTACTTTTTTATACGTAATGGTTATGCCCACATGAGTCCGTATAGTTATGCCTTATTTTGATTTCTCTGATGATTTAAGATAGATTACTTAAACATTTTTTTACTTGTTTATTTAACATTTGTAAATGAGTTGAGATATAATAGAGAAAAGAATAAGTTTCTAATATATGTATATTTATTTTTGGTTGATACCTGATGAGGATATAACGTCCATCAAGTATGCCGACCAGCTTTCTGAGTGAACAAACAAGTGGACTGACTGGCACGACTAATTGTTATTGGTTCTTCATCTAAACTATCCTAAATTTTGAGAGGTAACTTGTTTATCATTTCTAGAATGTAAATGAATGTTTTTATAAGATGAAAAAATATATTTTGTAAATCACTATTCTCTTTTCAAGTAATCGGCTCAATTGAAAGGTACAAATATGAAAGAACATTATTTTGAATGACTATTACTTAGACCAATTATTATGTTTAATATGAATTAAATGAATATGAATACTTTACAAATGTTAACTAAGTTAAAAAAGCACATTTATATATAAGCGTATTCTTTTATTTTTTAATTATATATATGGTTGTACTTTTTTCGACTAGGTAGTGCGTCCGATTTACGAACTTGTAATTTGTTACGTGTTTCGTTTAATAATTAACGATTTCAGTTGTCTATTGTAAATAATAATTAATATGTAATAGTAATTTTATACTGAATTTTCGAGAATTATGAAGAGGTACTTCAGTTTGTCCGGCATAGAATAAAGAAGAAAGAAAAAACAAACATTCCAGATATTTTTGAATGATGAAGTATTTTCTTAACTATTCTTAACCGCATGCCTAATTATATACAGGGTGTTAATGAACAGATTATCAGACTAGACGGAATCGGATAGAGCGAAAAATTCTAAGCAAAAAACCTTTAATAAAGTTTTCGATTCGATCAGCAATTACTGAGTAATTATCGATTGAAAATCAGTCAATCGGGCCAATGAACGTAGAGTTACAGCCGCAAGCAGAGCGCAAGAACAGAGTGGGGAAGCCCGCCGAGTACCTCCCCGCTGTAGACCGTCGCTGCGCCATCTCTGTGTCCACACCGTTATTTGCCAGTCGTATAGATTCAACGAAAAATAAAAGGCGCGTCAGGCTAACGCAAGCACTTGATTGTTGAAAGCTAATAAATTCTTTATTTTGAAATAACTCCCAGCGCTTCTCGAAAATCATGCTTAGCAGCACTAAAGATTGGTATACCTTCTAAATAAATTGTACATGTCAAAGAAGGAGTAAATTATAAACACGCGCAAAGCCGTGTTTAGTCGCAGAAACAGTTGGAATTCTCAATTGTACAGAAATCTGATTCTTTTCAACTAGTTCATAATCAATTCCTTTTAATTTTAAATTAATGTGATACCTAATAATTCTTTTTAATTATTAATAAGCAAATAAAATTTAATCTTTTCATTCAATACTAATTCATTGATAAACATAAACATAATTTGTAAACATTATCTGAGTTATTGAGAAAAATAACGAAAACCTATTCGTGTACGTAGAAATGAATTTTGGTTTAGATAATCATAGTTCCTTTTAGGCAATTGTCTCATTTGTTACAAAATGAATTTAATTTATACCCAAATATCAGTAACCCGTACCTGATACCTCTGAAATAGTTCAGATCGAATAAAAACGCATACTTTGTGTATCAAATTGTTGCTGTAGGGCAATAATTTTATTTAATTCAGTAGGCGTAGATTTTATGCCTTGTCTTCTAGGCATAGACAAGTAATGTTTCTATCATGTGAATTAAATTTTATACCATAGTAGTGATTGTGCAGTACTAGGCTCGGCGTTCCGGACTCTTGTGCGCAGTAATTACATACTTTTGATATAAAAATTCATGCCCAGTAACAGAAAATCGCATCTTATACAGACAGGGCAAGCCATACAATCATAATTTGCCTCACACTGTATCAAACATTTAATTTTTTACTAATTCAGTAAAATAACGAATAAATCTCAAGGTTAAGGTACATCATCACTTTCGGTTCTCAGTTTATTTTCATTACTCTCTCTGCCTCCCTCCCCCTTCCCCCCCCCCTCTCTCTCTCTCGTAACTCTGGTAAGTCTCAAGCATACACGCTTCCTTCTCGCTCTCCCTACCGAGCCTTTGTACTGCTGCCTGCCTGCCCCCGGGCATTTTGTTGCAGGTTACTTGCGTGCGCCTATATGCAAGCCATCATCTCCATTGTTATCTTCACTGGGGGTGCTGCGCTTGCATCGCTTTGCTGCATTTTCCAACTGCTTTTCCAACTGCTTCCGTGACGGCGACATTTCTGTTGAGGTTCTTCGCATGCCCAAGAGTCAGCAGGTGCGTGATATAGTTAATTGTGTACATAAGTGTGTTTGCCTTGCTCCCTACTCTTGAGAGGGAGGAAATCGTTGGTGCTTGCGTCTTGCAGTCTCGGGGCGTGAGCGGGAGGCGAGGGGAGAGGCCTGGGAATGGCACGGTATCGCGATCGAGGCAACCGCCGTCTTGCGTGATTCGTCTCGTCAGTAAAAAACACGTTTTGGACATCCTTCGCGCTAAGCGCGCTTTCACCAACAATTACTTCACCACCTCCGACGTTAAGTCCTCTCCTCTTGGCTCTGAGTCTGCCAGCCACTTGCCAGATCGTAAAATTTACATCAGTGAACTGCTGCTGCCCGAAGTGTAAAGTGAATTCTTGAGGTTAAAGCAATTGGCTTTAAGACTTGGCTTTAAATACATCTGGCACAGTTGTGGTAGATTTTTGGTTAGGAGGAGGGGTGGTGAGCGCGCGCATATCTTTACCTCCGCTGCGGACTTGCGGGTCATTGCCGATACGTACTGTAAAGGGAATGGGTGCTCTGTTCCTCACTTTCTAGCGGAGGAGGAGAGCGGCCAGCATAATACTCGTGACACGGCTGTGTCTACCGGATGACTGCAGCGGGGAGTTGCTGGTGTGGCGAAGGAGAGTGGACTGAGAGCGGGCTTTCTCAATGTGAATTCTTTCAGAGCTCACATTGCGCAATTCCGTCAATTTCTTAGCAATAATCCGTCCTACCATCTTTTCGCAATCACCGAGTCGTGGCTTGGCCCAGTCGTGGATGATAGACTCATACAGATCGATGGCTTTAGTGTTTTACGTCAGGATCATAATGTGAACGGTGGTGGTGTTGCCCTTTATATTCGTAATGATTATAAAGTTAAAATCCTTGATAAATCCAATAGCACAAGATCTGGTAAGCCAGGTATTCCTGAATTTATCTTCTGTGAAGTTCAAAAGGGTAACACGCCACGAATTCTAGTTGGTGTTATTTATCGACCTCCAAAAATAGCTTTTAATTGCGATCCTGACTTCCGCAGTTCTCTGAGAGATCTTTGTGGTAATTACAGCCACAAGTTGATTATGGGTGATCTGAATGCAGATCTGTTGTCGACGACTGGTGATTCTGAGTTCGTTCAGCGATTAGCTGACGAACTCTCAGTTAAGATCATCCAGCACGGCTCGTCGCATCATACTGAGACTTGTCACACAAGGATTGACTTAATATTTGTTGACGATAAGGACACGGTACTTGACTATGGGAATAGTCTGGCGCCCTTTCGCAGCAAGCACAACATCATCGATGTTAACATTGACTTTCACGTTGCGTCTCATCCTAAAGAGACTTTTAGCTTTAGAATCTATAATAAGATAACCTCGGTTGAACTCAATGAGTTTTTGTGTCGCTGCGATTGGTCGACTTTTTGCACAAATATGTTAGAGTCTGACTTCGACATAAATGGGGCGCTTGAATGTCTGAGCGCTAATCTACTGTAGAGGAAAAGCTCCATGGATTGGCGCTGGGCTTCAGCTACTCATAGACAAACGCAACGCTACGTATAGACGGTATAAAAGGACAGGGAGTGCCATACTCCTGGATGAATTTCTTCGTTTACGCAACGAGGTTGAGATTCGTATGGATCAAGAGCATACCTCCTATCTCGGTATTCAACTTTCTGATGCTCTTGATCAAAGGAAAGATATTTGGAGGGTACTAGTTCAACCTTGAAATAACCTGGACTTTGACCTGGTAGGGTCCAATGGACTACGGATTCGGATTGAACGATCCCAAAAACGTTAGGAATAGTAGTCCTTTCTACTAAAAAGTTTTTTTTGTCGATTTGACTTTCAAATGCCCTTGATTACGACGTGGTGGGGTTATCAATGAAATGCTCCCTTTTGAATCATTTAAAAAATTTTTAGACCTCAAGCAGCTTGCTTTGAGTCTGGGTTTTAGATATGTCTGACACAGCGGTGGCAGATTTCTGGTCAGGAGAAGGGGAGGTGAGCGAGCGCATATGTTCACCTCTGCTGCGGATCTGCAGGTAATAACTGATGCTTGTAGTAGAGAGGATGACCGACCTTTAATCAAAAGTATATTAAAGGGAATAGCGGCCAACCTAACACAGGAGGCGCTGCTACACTGTGTGCATAACTACAACGCGGCGCTGCAGGTGGGGTAAAGGAGGGAGTTCTGAGGGTGGGCTTTCTTAATGTGAATTCTCTCAGAGCTCACATTGGGGAAGTCCATCAGTTTCTTACTGCTGATCCGTTTTACCATCTTTTAGGGATCGACAAGTCATGGCTTGGCCCAGTCGTCGATGACAGTTTTAGTCAGATCGAGGGTTATAGTGTGATACATCAGGACCGAAATATTCATGGTATTGGTGTTGCCTTGTATATTAGTAATGATTATAAAGTCACAGTTTTGTCTACTTCCAACAGTACTGGTCCTGCAAAACTATTTGAACCAGAATACCTCATGCGCGAGGTACAAAGGGGCAACTCACCACCAGTCTTAGTTGGGATAATATATCGGCCCCCAAAATTAGCTTTTCAGGGTGATCCTGATTTTCTTTCATCTTTGCAGGATTTATGTGGTAATTATAACCACAAAGTAATCATGGGGGATCTGAATGCAGATTTGTTGTCGACGGGTGGAGATGCAAGGATTTCTCGGAATCTAGCGAATGGACTCTCCCTTAAGATCATCCAGCACGGCTCGACGCATCAAACCGACTCGTCTCACACATGAATTCACATAATGCTTGTAGACGATAACGATACTGTACGTGACTATGGGAACAACTTGGCACCTTTTCGCAGTAGACACGACATTATTGATGTCACTATCGGACTTTGTATTGTTTCTCCCCCAAAAGATATTTTCAGTTTTAGAAATTATCGCAAGATAAATTATGTGGAGCTAAATGAATTGCTGTGTCGCGGCGACTGGTCGTCATTTGACCCAATTACCTTAGAGTCTGACTTTGAGCTGAATGGAGCGATTGAATGTCTTAGTACCAATCTCATGGCAGCTATAAATGAACTTGCTCCATTAAAAATTGTAACTCCTCGAAAAGGTAAGGCACTATGGATTGGGACTGAGCTTCAGCTTCTGATTGACAAATGTAACGATACGCATAGACAGTATAAAAGGATTGGGAGTGCTGCGTTGTTAGCCGAGTTTCTACGTCTACGCAATAAGATTGAAGAGCGCACAGATCAAGCGCCTACCTCTTTTATAAATAGTCATTTAAACGATGCCCTCGATCAGAAAAAAAAGACATTTGGAGGAAAATGCGTAGCCTCGACCTCTTGCCTAAGAGCAAGCAGGAGTTACATGGTTTTACCCCGGACGAGCTTAACTCCCATTTTACGGATGTGTCAGTCTCACCTAATGAAAATATAGAGGATGTAATGGATTTAATTTTATCCGCGTCTGAAGATGGGTTTTCCTTCAAACCAATAAGCTTTGCTGATATTGTTCTCGTCATTTCCCATTTTTCTTCACAGGCGAGGGGTGTGGATAACATACCGCATAGTGTGGTGCTTAAGTCCCGGCCAGTGTTGGGGAATTATACGATTCTTTTATTTAACTTCTGGTAGAGAGCTCAGTTGGTTGCCTTGAAAAAAGTTTCAGCACAGTCATCTCCATCGGCTTTTCGTCCCATTGCCCTACTGCGCTGTCTTTCCAAGGTACTTAAGAAGATTGCATATTCCCCAATTACTACTGTCTTTTTTGAGCGAGCGCACTTTTGTCCCAGAATCACATATCCATGCATGCACGGTAGCCTTAGTTCTGCGCGATCTCGGATATAAAGTACAATATAATATATATTATAAAATATAAAATGATATAAAATTCGAGTCACGGAAAGTTTATTCAGGATTTTTTGCTTAGAATTTTTTTGCTCTATCCGATTCTGTCGACTATGATAATCTGTTCATTAACACCCTACATATCATTATTGCTGCATGGTTTTTAAATGCTTTTAGCCCATTAAGTACCAAATGTACATGATGACGGCGCTTTACTTTGATTTCTTGCCATTCGCTCAATTTTTCTTCGATTTTGATAAAAATTGGTTTCCAAGTATTTTCGAGTATGCTTTTTTTGGTGAACTTGACGTTTTTTCAAAAGGACGCAAAATAAAAAAAAATATGGCCGATATAAACCAAAAAAACTGAAAGTTTTCAAACAGTTTTTGGTTTTTGCTCTTCCAAAAATTTTTTTTAAATTAGGTTTTGTTGTAATAATAACTTTGTTAAAAATTGCTTTACAATCGTTAAATTTACTGAAATGCTATACAATTGTCAAAAATTATTAAAAAATGTCGATTTTTTTAGGTTATGTACATTCTGTAATTCGACATTTTGAAAATTTTATCAATAAATAATGATGTCCTTGACGTTTATACATTTTAAAAACATTCTTATCGTATAAATTAAATTTTTCCAACAAAAAAATAATTTTTCATGAATATTTGGACATCTCAAAAAATTTTCGATTTTTAAGCGGCCATATTTTTTTTCTAGTAAAGATTTTCAAAAAAAAAAACAAATAGGTTTGAAAAAGTAGACATCCATGCCACCTTTAAACATAAAATCAAATATTCTAGACACTTTGTTGTCAAGTTCATAAAAAACGTCAAGTTCATCAAAAAGAACATACTCGAAAATACTTGGGAACCAATTTTTATCAAAATCGAAAAAAAAATTGAGCGAATGGCAAGAAATCAAAGTCAAGCGCCAACATCATGTACATTTGGTACTTAATGGGTTAATTTGTCTAGCAGTCTAGACAATAATAAGACCATTTGATTTTAGGTTTAAAGTATTTTAGGTTTAAAATGAGTAAAGTATTGCTTTAGTAGTCACGGACGGAGTAGTGTAATTGAATTAGTAGTTGAAGATTTTTTATAAATGCCTAATATTTATGAAAAATGCAAAACAGCAATTGACTGAAGAATTGATTATAGAATGATGAAGGCGAAACGAAAACCTGAGTGAGAAGAATGAAGAGGCACAAGAAAATAAAAACTCTTCTAATTACATCAAGCGATTAAAGAAAACATCATTTAGAATTAATATTTATATTATATTGTATACAGGTAGCTTGTATTGTATCTTTAAATAGTTAATAATAATAATAATTATAGAATAATAATAATAGCAAAGTTAGAAATTTAATAATAAATCTGTTGTGATATTATTGAATACTGAATGACGAATAATAGCGTACGTTGTGGACATCGAGCGGCCGGCCATGCTCTCTATCTCTCTCTCTCTCTCTCTCTCTCTCTCTCGTTTCGCGGACATATCACTCCGCACCGCATTAGCTTAGAGTGGCTCTCTGCGGCCAAACGCCGGAAGTACTTCATAGGTTCCATGGCGTTCAACATCTTGGCGTATCGCAACCCCCCTTACTTAGCCGTCAATTTCACACGTTTGAACGTTGACGTGTGCGCGCGCTCTTCCAACCGTCTTTCGCCAGACGCCATGCGGCGGTCCTTCCTCATCACTGCGTCCAACCTCCTAAACCAGCTGGGGCCTCTAGAGTTCAGCCCTGATTGCGTGCATAGCTTCAAGGACAGCCTTTTCTCGCAACTCCAAGCACGCGACCGGGCCGACTAGAACCAACGAGTGGAGCTTGAGGACCTTCAGATGGACGGCTGAGAGATCAATTTTTCGATCACCATGGCTTCACCATCCGACGTCTCCTATAACAGCAATGACCATCAGGAGCTAGTCATTCAAGAGACTGCCTCGCTATCGTTTTTCTTTCATATTCTTTAATATTTTTATTTTACTTTCATATTTTTCTACATTTTTTTTTTCAATTTTCTACTTTTAATCCCCTATTCGGCAGTATAATCGGGCATTTACTATTACTATTACTATTATCAACTCAACTACTATAAGCACTATTTTTAGTTTTACTTTTATTTTTTAGTCTGCCACAGAGAGCAAATTTTTATTTACTGTTTTGTTTTATTTTGTTTATTATATTTTATTTTATTAGTACTACGAATATATTTTGTTAACAATGTACGCAACTGTAATACAACTAGGCCAAATGGGGTTATACTCCACGGTCTCAAATAAATGATTTCTACTCTACTCTACTCTGCTCTCTCTCTCTCTCTCTCTCTCTCTCTCTCTCTCGCGCATCATTCTGTCTCTCCTGCACTTGTCACTTGATTGGAGGGGGCTACGGCCCACAATTAAATTGCAACGCCGCCATCTGCCAGTTGTTATATGAATTAGGTACTTTTGTACAGCCATAGATGGCAGTAGCATATAACCATATTACTCTTCGGAGTATTAAATATTTTAACTATTTAAATCTGAAAGTATATTTTCATTTTAATTAATTATATTTATTCATTTTTTCGATATTGCTGTATTCTTTGAATAAAATTCTTAATAATCATTAAAATATTTCAGTAACAAATATATAGATGTATTTGTAATATAACGTATACATGAATATAATTATAAACATTTTGATACGTATATAAGACGTCAATATTTTGCTTTAAAATTTAATTAATATTCATCTTTAATTATATTTTTTCACAGACTATAGAAAAGAATTAGGATTAAATGAACGTTTTTTAAACACTAAATATAAACAGTTCATTGAAAAGGTTATACATATACTTTATAATCATGCATGTATGTACTTGTTCTTTTTTCGACTAAACTTTCTAATTTCTATAAATGTACATACCATTATACCATTATTCCATACATAACATTTGATAACGCGACTAAAGATTAAAACAGCCTTTGAAATAAAATACAAAATTTTAATTATTGTGATTTTAAATTCAATAAATTTTTTTGTCTCATTCAGAAAAGGCGTCATTATGATTATTTACCCTTCTATATTGCTTCTGGTAAATCTGTGATAACTAACATGTGGCTGCTTTTTTTCGTGTTTGGACTCGATTTATACACACATTCGTCTCTTGACATTTTGATATGCACTCTGACGTACAAAAAATACCTACTTTACTCGCGAATACCTTAATAATTTTCAATAAAATACCAGAGTACTAATAGCTGACAGACTACGTTATTGACGGTTGCAAGGCGCACGGCAATAACCAAATACTATTATTTACTTATTCATTGCTTAATTTTTTTAAGCTACTTTTTTATTCTGTCTTTATCAGTACTTATTAATAATTTTAATCAACTATTTTCAAATAATATCACTTCTTTGATGGCAATTTATTTATAATAAATAATGAATAAGAAATAGAAAATAATAATCATATGGCAATAAATAATAACAATAAGAATAAATCTTTCATAACTTATCGTACATAAAATTATTTTTTATTTTTTTTATATTATTATTTTTAAATAATTATTAAATTAATGAAATAATTATTGATAACTGGTAATAAACAATGAAAAAAAAAACAGATAAATACTAATAGAAAATCGTAGTGAGTAAAATAAACAATACAGCTTTCAACCATCATTACTTTATTTGACTGCATAATAATCATTCTAATAAAATTACATTAATATCATTTATTTTATAATTTTGTAAAAATGTTATTGGCATTAGTCAAGAGCAGCATCATTCTCTTTACTTTTTTCATTTTTGTACACTACAAGAAAGCTAATAATTTACATGTATAAATAATAATTTAAAATTAAATTTTAAAAAATTGATAAAAAAAAAATTTTGTCCCCGAGAATTGAAACCTCGACCTTCAAGTCCGCAATATATTATAATACGTACATTATAGTAAGACCCTGATAAGGTAAGTGCATTGGTCTTGATATGATGTGTAATGGGGTGGAGATCAGAGCCTTGATGTCAACCTGACTTTGCAACTGCTCCAACCATCATCTGGCGATTCCCTGACGAATGCCAGGTAATAGGTATTCGTGCACAGTCTGCGTGTGCTCGGTCGGATTATATCATACTCGTTGACATAAATGTGTAATCTTATTTATGAAAGTATAAAACATACTCATTGACTAATAGTAGAAGTATATGAATTCCGTATTATAGGTAACGAAGTAATTAATATATACACAACTGTAATGTGGGGTTAGATCTGCACTCAACCGCTTCGAATTTTAACCTTTAAGTTCCCTAGTGGAAATGACTTATGTGCCTAACTGTGCATAACTGTGCAGAAATGTGCCGAAATGTGCCAAAAGTGTGTCCAGGTATATAGAATTGGAACATTTAACACATTTTAGCACATTTTGGCACATTTCCGCACATTTCTGCACAGTTATGCACAGTTAGGCACAGAAATTATTTTAAGAGTAGTAAATAAGTTTCATGTGTTACTGCACATTTTGACACATTTTGACACATTTCTGCACATCTCGGCACATTTCGGCACATTTCGGCACATTTCGGCACATTTCAGTACACGTTTAAGCACGTTTTGACACATTTCAGCACATTACGACACATTTAAGCACATTTTGCCACATTTAAGTACGTTTTGGCACATTTTGTCACATTTTGCAAAATTCAGCACGTTGCCGCTAATTTCTAATTATTTATAATATAATTCCCATTTATCTTTAATATTATTCATAATAATTATTCATAATAGATATAAAATTTTTTAAATTATTTTGAATGATTTTTTAATCTTATTTTAGTGAAAATTGATATAATATATAATGTTCATAATAAACAATAATAAGAAAAAGGCGTAAATTCTGTTTTTAAAAGTAATATATTTTATTTTCTATATATTACAGAAATATCATTTTACAAAATAAACATTTTTTAAATTTATACGATATAAACACGATATAAAGCAATTTCTCAGTTTTGCTAGTTTATAGTAAAGTTTTTAAAAACTATAAAACATTTTATAATCCAGTAATAAAATAAAAGATAAATTCATCCTTAAATAAGAACGGAAGCTTAAAAACTAATAATGCAATCTATAAAAAATACCGTGTGGTCATATTTAAATCAATCTTTTTATTTTTGAGGGCTTTCTATCTGATGATCTTTGTATAAGTTAAATAAATGTACAGCTGTTCGATAATAGTAAGTTTAAAGACCTCTTTGGTAGTTAATAAACTTAAAGCTGTTTAATAATCCTAAATATTTTAGAAGTAAAAAAAATATATAATAAAATTAAACCTGTCGCTAAACTATCTATACACATCCTTAAATGAAGTAATGGCGTAAGCTTATAAACTAGTACCACAGCTTGAAAATATGAAAAAATAAAGGAACATAGATTTGATTTATTTAGTGCCCTTCCGGCTGGCGTCATAGAGACATGTTGGTACAAACTACATTTACTCATTTCATCGATCACCTATTAGATGGAAGAAGATATT
>UELV01093104.1:11339-44506 GCA_900490015.1 Megastigmus stigmatizans
TATAAGTAGTTTAATTGTTAGATGAAATATAGCTAAACTACACAATTTGCAAGGCTATAACTAAATACACTTTTAGAATTTTTTTCTACCAATTACCATACAATTTTTTGCCATCATTTTATTTATTATTATTCCAGACAACAATAGAACAATAATTATACCCATACAGTTAGCGGTATTTCTAAAATTACAAATACCCATATTACCCACTAACCCATACCGCCTCACTGTCCCCTATATTGTATTATAGAGCATTAATAGTAGTCTCCCTAAATTTGTTCAATATTTATTACCGGGCATTTTTCCGAGAAAATAAAGTTGGAAATGTGAACTTTTAATAAAGGCTCTTGTGGAGATGCATTTTGGTTATAATTTGTTAAAAATATCATATAATAAATTTACAGTTCAATAGAGAAATATATAATGAATACTTTTTGTTCTTGGTCAAAATTTGTTACTGGCCATTTCAGAGAGAAACGGTTGAGACCCCGCTCTCTTCCCCTCCCGCATAACACCCTTGAACTTTCTTCAAATGTTTATCATTCGTTTAATAATATTTAATTTCCTTTAAAAATATTTATAGTTTTTAAATACGTTTCTAATTCTAGTCGAAATTTTCCACTTCATATTTATTTTTATTATATACAAAGCTTTTTACCGTGTATACATATAATTGCTGGAGCGGTTAATTTATTAATTAAAAATCTAGGTAGTATATCAAATCAAACGTCGAGGATCAAATTTACAATCAATTTTGGTTATTTTATATTATTGTAATTTTTAAAAATTTGTATCAAATTAAAGTGAAATACAATTATTATTTGCGACGACCAGCATACACTTAAAAACACTTTGGTTGTGAGATCCAAAGCTTTGGTCGCCACAATCAAAGTGTAGGGACAAATATCAGCCTTTCAAAGGTTTGGTCGCCACAACGAAAGTCAATTAATGAATGGGAGGACTTTGGTTGTGGCAACTAAATCATTGGTTTTGAGATCCAAAGTATATTTGATAATCTCGCGATGCTACAACCACTTGGCTCTCACAACGTTTTCGAATGGATGCTACAACCAAAGCTTTGGACACCACAACCAAACCACGAGAACTAATGGCTTTGGTTGTGACAACTAATACTTTGGATGCTGCAACCAAAGTCCTTGAACCACAACAACTAAATACGGGCCAACTAATTACTTTGGTTGCCAAAACCAAAGCTTTTTTTCCCGTATATCTAAATTTAATAAAGTGACAAGTCATGAATATCTGTTCTAATAAACTATGTAATTAAACACTGCACTTTATACGCTCATTGGAAGTCAAAATCAACACGAAACTCGCTTCCAATGTGTATTATGGTCTATTGACATTCGCTATCTCGCATTGTTATAAATTTTGGATAGCACATTTTTACAATGAGAATCAATGTCAAATTTAATGCGAAGTGCAACGATTCCATCCGAGATAAGAATATCTACGCAATACTTGTTGTCTCTCGAAATATCGTAAAGTCTAATAAGATTTTTTAAATTGATAACGAACGAAGATCAAAAATATTATCTTGCTGGGACTTGTAAACTGCTTAGCAATCAAGTTTTTTTTCCAACATCCTCGACATAAAGAGTGCACGTCGTTTTTATGGCAAAGAAATGTGTTGTAAGGGGAGTAGAACGCGAACGTAAGCGGAAATTCTCTGTGGCTTCTCGTGGCAATATTATTTTTCATACGCGATTCCATTATTTTGCATAGTTATAAGATTCAGAAAATAACATTTTATTCAGCTTATAAAACTTAATAAATCACGCGCACTTTACTGCTATTTTTATTATAACTTTCGTTTAGCCATGCTACATAAATGGAATTATACTCGGATAGCCTTTATGATTATACAATATAGATATATTATCAATTAAATTTCGGGCGAATCACAAATTCCCTTATCACTAACAAATAAAGATCTTTTGCCGATTAGTTCTACATACCACATCGATTGATTCACGATACGATTTTTCGACACTCGAGCACATCGACATCCATAAAAGTCGGGATGTTCGATAAGAAAAAATGCGCGATATTTACAACGGCGTATTGGTAAATGCAGTTAAACAAAAGCATTATGTGCGCGCAACAACGGTGAACATTGTGTACATATGAACAGAAAAGAGATTTATTTCTCCCCCACGATAATTACCGTTTCGTGCAATCCTTTCGCGAATCAGAATTAAAATCTCACGTGGGTAAAAGGCGCAAATAGATGACGTGTATATATATGCATTCAGCAAGCGGCACGCGATCACCACACTTTGCACGCGCACAACCAGCTGTTGTTTTTTTAATCTAAATCCGAAATAAGGGGAGAGTCAAAATGTCCTTTGGTCCGTATATAAATTAGTCAATTCGACCGCAGCTGTTACGCTGCGCCTTGCGGATACAATATATAAAAGTTGAATGTTCTCGATACAATTTTATCAATTTTCTGTTTACGAATCGTATCGAACTTTTGATACCTTATATATATTATCGATAAATACAGCTAAGATACTTAAATTACTCGATCTTATCGTGTGGAGCTTTAATCATCTTCAATGGCGCAAACAGTATCTAATTACTCTTAGCCAACTTCTCGATTAACCCTGTGTGCCATTTGACCAGATTAAAAACGAATCAATCATCGCGTTCTTTTTCTTCTTTTAAATAAGTATACATATTTTCGTTAATTATATATAACCTTATATATATATAAGGATGACACAGTTTTGCTTGGTGATTTCAGTTAAGGATTCAGCAAAATAATAGGCAGACGACGATGATCCAATGGCGAAAATGCCACTTGAAGCAGGGAGTCTAAAGGGAGGCGTACGAGTGAAAAGATGGCTAATAGGACTACTTATCATTTTATTGGCATCTTTGTTGGCGATCAACAGCTTCACAATCGGACAATTTCGTATTATTCCGCTTGGCAACTCCACTAATCAAGGTACAAATAAATCCATGCTCTTTCCGCATATATGCACCTCGATCTTACAGTATTAGCGATCTTTTTATAATGAACGCAAGATGTGGATCGTATTATAACAATCTTATACACATTGTGCGTCGTAATTTCTCAGTAAGTTACATCGAAGCTAAAGCCCTAGAATCGCCAGCGGAGCAGCAAGTACAAAGCGGCTACGTGGTGAACAATAAGGGCTGCCGCATACCCGACCTCAGCCCCTTCGAGCCATCCGTAATCCGATACATCGATAAAGCCAAGCCGATAGTTTGCGAATACGGTGCCCACTTGCCGCTAATCGACTCCAACAACAGTGCGATTTTCGTTAATCCAGAGGCGCGCGGCCACTATTACAACGAGACCGAGACTATCGATTGTTGTTGGCGCAGCTTCTGGCGTACCGACAATGAGGACAACGAAGTTACGTGAGTGTGCAATTGACGATTCTTTGTTATTTTGTACATTTGACGCGAGATTGTGAAAGCTGCTGCCGCGTTCATTTTGAAATCCGCATGGATTAACGAAAATGCTCGTTCGAATGCGGGAAAACGTTATTTCAGCGACATTTTTGTTTATTATGTAAATACCATTTGCTTTTTTTTTTTGCTTTTTCAAACGGTAACTTTTAAAAAAAATTTAACCTTGCTACAATTAATATGAAAATTAATATTTTTTCTGGATACCTATAATAAACTTCAGCAATATATTATCCCTTATCTATATATTTTTCGAAATATAATTAAAAAAAAATTACAACTAAAAATTTCTAAGAATACTAAAGTATACACTTATAAACGCCTGCTTTTCTAGCAAAACTTTAATCTCCACTTTGTAATCGCAACACCTCTATATATATCTATATTCCCCGGCAATTCGTCACTTCCGCCCGGCCGCTATATTGGCCAACATACCAAACAGGATAACATAATAACGAAAAAAAAAAATGTGTTCGTCGTCAGTATCAGTCGAGACTGTCACCCCTTTCAAGAGTCCGTCTTCGTCAACGACGAGTTCATCAAAGTCGAGTGCCAGCGCAAGAACGAGAGCATCTATCGGGACTACTTCGCCTTTGTGCCTCGCAAGCTCCAGGTCGAGGAGCGTTGCCGCAAAGAACTGCGCGATGCAAAGACCACCTCGACAAACTATGTCTCGCCACCGAGTCCATCGCGCAAGCTCAGCGTCCTCGTCGTCGGCATCGACTCCGTGTCGCGTCTCAACTTGCATCGCTCGATGCCCCACACACTCGAGCTCCTCAAGGAGCTCGGTGCAGTCGAGATGCTCGGCTACAACAAGGTCGCCGACAACACTTATCCGAATCTCGTGCCGGTGCTGACCAGCCTGTCGCAGACCGAGTTCGAGAAGCTATGTTGGACGAGCCACAAGAAGCCTTTCGACAGGTGTCCCTTTATCTGGAAGAACTTTAGGGCCAAGGGTTATAGGACGATATTCGGCGAGGATGCCTGCGCCATGACCACTTTCAATTATCTCAAACCAGGATTCAGGTGAGCTCGCGCTCCGATATATACTCTGTATAATTGAGTCAAGCATACTAAAAGAATCTCAAGTTCAATTGACTATCGTTCAGGTGGTTTGATAAGGTAAGAAGGTACATCGGTTTTCCCGAACCATATAGATTTTAGATAAAAGACTGATATATTTTTGAAAGAGCCTTATTGTCTCTTCGAAATCTAGCCTGGTTAACCGATAATGGCAATAATAACTAAATACTTACATTAAAAAAAAGAACATTCACTTATATGATAAGCTTGGAGGATGCTAGCGGTGCCCCCGATAAATATCAATAAGAAACGGATAAAAAACTACTACGAACATGAAAAATTTATGTAAACTTAAATATTCCCGTATGAATTTGCTCGTACACAAGTGGAGCGAAACATTTCGAAAGTAATTTTTTGCACTTTTCACTACTAATTGTCGCGTACGAAAT
Organism: Megastigmus stigmatizans; assembly: GCA_900490015.1. Classification (NCBI taxonomy): domain Eukaryota; kingdom Metazoa; phylum Arthropoda; class Insecta; order Hymenoptera; family Megastigmidae; genus Megastigmus; species Megastigmus stigmatizans. The sequence goes on from UELV01093104.1 coordinate 16,277, forward strand.
GTCTTGATTTTTTCACTTACTTTAGTAAACATCGCCCTTATTCTTTTCAATTATCCCCACACTTTCCCAGGTTAATTTCTTTTTTGAGCAGTAAAGGTTTTCTTCGTGAAAATATATTTCATAAATTGATGTGTGACTTTCGTACATACGAACCAATATTACTCCCGAGACTATCAACTTTCGTTCTTTCGTATGAAGAGGTGATGCAGATTTGCACCTTTAGCAATATTGGTTCGTATGTCCAAAAGTTAAACCCATTTAAGAAATTTTTTTTTAAGTTCCATATTTTGACAAGTTTTAAGCAAAAATACCGGTTATGTACATTTCCCTGCGTCCCTCTGCTTACTACGACTTCGTTGGCAACCTCCAATTTCTCGATAAGCAAAAAACCAGAACTGAATAACAGCATTAGCATAACTTTTAATTCTAGGAGAAAAAATAGCATTTTTTACTAATAAAGCTTTTAGCCAAGCGGATCTATATATCTATTGAAATAAGCTCCCGTAAAGCTGGTTTTTCCATTGTCGGCTTCATTTTCCTCAGTACATCCATGTCGCGGAATGCCAATCACACTCATAAGTAGTAAGGGTACATAAAATCCAGACACCACCTGGGATCCTTATCTCGGTCTGGGGGTACATAAAATGAAAAAAGTGGACTGGAAGCCAGGCCGCGACGGGCCCGGGCGGCGCGAGAGAAATCGCGTTCGCGGATTTGCGAATTTTTTGCAGACCGATTTTTGAGCGAGTTATTTAAAAAAAATGTAAATAATAATAATATTAATAATAGTAATAATATTAATACGTCCGTTGACTAGATTACATAGAAGTGCAAGGAAATAATAGCTGGTCACATACAGATAATTTGGAAAGGAAATAGTAGGGTAGAGGTATTGGTCATTGACTGAGACGAAAAACATATGTTTCACTGCAGTGGTTGTTGGTTGAGATTGAAAACATGTAGTACGTAGAGGAGGTATTTCGTTGATATCATAAACAAAACTCTTAGACAGTCAAACGTCGAATGGCATGTGTATGTACATGGGAAAAATCTTTATCGTGCACGAGAAACGATAATAAGTAGAGCAAAACTATTACTACGTCATAAATAGATAATTTTAATTTCATATTTTTTACAGGATATTTTTTACTTTATTACAGGATGAGATAGGAAATTGGTAAGTACGACAAAAATAGAAAGTACACTGAGAAAAATGGGTACTGCGCACAAGAGGAATAATCTGCTTGTGAGTTATCCACGTACGGCAAGATAAAATCTACTTGAAGCTAATAACCGGGTTCTCCTTTCCAAATAATTCCTTTTCTTGTTTCTAGCAGAAAAAACTCTTCCTTCTAAACCAATATACGGTCGTCAAAAAGATTACGTGCTTGCTGTAAAATGAAATCTTATTAGTGCAAGTAGATAAATTCTACACGAGGTATCCCCCGCTCGAATAAAAGAGCGTTTGTTTTTAAAATTAAATTTATTTTCTGAGACAAAATCTTTTTCTTGTAACTAGATAAAGCTTATTCCATGAAGCAGTAACTAATTTCCCTTCTAAAGAAAATTTAAGTCCTTTTATAAGAATCTTATCAGGTGCAAATAGATAATAGCTCCGAGTGTTAATATTCTACATAAATCCTATAGAATATATATTATATATGTATATATGATTAGACATAATCGTTTGGAAACTAGCGCGGAATGTAGTAAAAACTTGGACTTTATTTACATCGCGAAACATTGAAACTCACAGTACATATTTCCAAAATCTATAGATTTTATATTATACTATGTACAATAGAAGTGCTCGCGTTAGTCTGATTTTCGTCACCAAACGGTAAGAGAAGAATCCACGAAAGAAAAGTCGTTTGATATGAGAGGATTTTTTTCTAAATGAACTGCAAGAATAAAGTAGAAATGAAGAAGATGAATTTGATTGCAAGCAAAAATCCTTTTGCGGCTGGAGGATTCTGCTCCATGCAAGAATATAATTTTATCAAGAATAAATTAATCTAATGATAAAAATGATAAAGCTATTTCAATGAAGTATATATAAGTGAATCTTTTATGATAGATTTTGATTTCCATCGAATGAATTTCTTCTTATTGTCAGTATATGCCAAATATTTTCAAAAATACTTTAATTGCAGATTTAAAAGATTTCTATTTTAATTGAATGGGTTTCTTCTTGTAGCAAGTGTATGCTAAATTTTTACCGGATTAATCAAATAGCAGATTAAAGTATAATTCCTCTACAATCAAATTGCAATCTTCTTCAGTCAAATAGAATCGAAGGAAACAGATTTTATTCTTCATTCAAGAAGAAAAAATTTACTTGCTCAAACAAAATTATTTTCTTCTTAATTCAAGTGGATTCTGCTTGCATCAAGTATCTATTTTTCTCAGTGTATGTTAGCTAAGAAAATAAGAAAATGAAATTTCTATAAGAATGTGAGAATTTGTGATAAACGCTTTGTATAGAGTTCCGTTTCTAATGAGTAGGGATTGAACATGGGCAAATGAATTTGTTCGTTTTAGGATGAGATATTTTAACTGCTGGTTGAAAAATAAAAAAAGACTTAGTAGTTTTAAGTGTTGTGAATTGTAATGCGCATATACTGTTAAAATGTCAACAATTTTAACCATAGAGAAACGAAGATATCAAGCGTCAAAGCTTACATATTTAACACGTAATCCCTATACCGAGATGCGACGAAAGCAACGTTTTCATTGCTTATTGTAAAACTTTTCATTAAATTTTGTTAAAAAACTAATATGCTAATGAAAACAATGCCATACATATTATACTTAAAACTTGGGAGGCCTAGCCATACCGTTTTCAAGTAATTTAAATCTAAATAGCGTTGGCTTTATCAAACTCTTCATGCGAATTCATGAGTGCGAGAGAGATAGAACGATGTTTATGAGATTAAAGACTAACATATTTTTTTTACTACCTATCGAAATTTAACGATGGAACATTCAAGATTAGAATTTAATTGTGTACTTATGTAAATTGAATCAGATTAAATCAATTGAAAAAAAGCTAGTGAACAATTAACTACCTACATGCTTGCACGTATCTTTTCTTTTGGAATTTTGCAGAAATTAAATAAGTTGTATTTTTCTGTATTTGAGAATAAAACTAAAACAAAATTGTAATTCATTGTACAGTTAAATTTTCATCAAATTTATTAGTATTCAGAGGCAGAAAATGACGTTAACGTTACATCTGAGCTTAGGATTTAACTACAATTTATTAGGTAAGAAACATATAGAACAGCAACTGTACATTTTTTAAGGACACTTGACAAGTCGGGGGTATGACTGTTTTCTATCCGACTCAAGAGGATTGATGGTAGAGTAGAATTCCAAATATAAGTAGTAAAGATATTTGTCACTGGAGGAGGTCGGTACAGATACTATTCAGCGATGCAATACGTTAAAATACGATATTACTTCAAGAAATTTTGGGTACAGATCAAAAAGAGGATAATATGCATGCCCGGAATGTTTATGGCCAATAGCTTTTAACCCTTTCAGCCCAGATTTTTTTTCCGACGAGGAAACGTTTTCAAAATGATTCTAGGATGATTCATGATCATTTTTAAGTCGATTTTAATAATAAAATTATTTTTTTATTTTTTGGGTTTTCTCAGGGGGGCCTGGCTTCCCCTTCCACTTTTCTGATTTTATGTACCCCGAGATAGAGATAAGGATCCCAGGTGATGTTTGGATTTTATGTACCCCTACTACTCACACAGACACAAAATAAATAACTAAAACAAGTAACGCCTGATATTCGTCATAGGGTACAACCAACCGACTATTATCTGAGGCCGTACTGCATAGCCGCCGAGGCTGACATCGGCAATACCCACAAGCTCAACGCTGACCTTTGTCTGGGCACGCGTCTCAACTTCGACAATCTACTGCACTACACGCGCAAGGTAGCGGAGGAATTCGCCGACGAGCCCTACTTCGGCTTCTTCTGGCAGGCCAGTCTAACCCACGATTTCATCGAATTTCCCCAGCTCGGCGACAGTTCCTATCGCGACTTCTTTGTTTATCTGAGGAAGAACGACCTGTTGCGAAACATAGCCCTGATCTTCATGAGCGATCACGGAATGAGATGGGGTTCCTTTAGACAGACCTATCAGGGACGACTCGAGGACAGTCTGCCCTTTTTGTTCCTGCTGCTGCCGGACTGGTGGAGAAGACAGTATCCCGTTGCCTGGAACAATCTCAATAGGAATACCAAGAAGTTGGCTACTCCGTACGATCTTCACGAGACTCTGCGCGACATTCTCGATCCGGATCGAAATCAGCCAGTCGTGAGTATTGCCATTGTATTGGTATTGTATTTCGCGTTTCGAGCGGTAATTACCTACATCGATTATTTATAAGTGCGCACTGTGCGCACTTATATCTACATCATTATCGGTGAGCAGATGAATAAATCGATGCGAATCAGATAATCGTTGCGTAACGATACTTCTCTGAAGACAGACAATATCTTCAGTCGGGATTTTGTATCTTAAATTCTCGGTATCGCAAGCGTATCTTATATGTCATCTTAAGGATCTTAAGCCAAATGACAACTTTTCTTTTCTAACTAAATAAATAGTAGAAATAACAAAACTGTTTGCCAGTTGGATGGTCATTCTGTGAATATTGATTGCATATCTTCCGCAGAAGGAGTCGAACAGCATACCCAAAAAGGAGGCGAACGCGACTAGCCGGGGCATCAGCTTCTTCAAGCCCATACCGGATAATCGCAGCTGCGAATCAGCCGAGATCCCCGAGCACTGGTGCATGTGTCACACGCGCTACAACGTCTCCCACGACGATCCAACAGTCGGCAAAGTCATCAACTTCCTCATCCACGAGATCAACGCTATGCTGGCCAAGTATCCACAGTGCGCGGAACTCGAGGCCCTTAGTCTCATAGACGCTAAAGCACTGAGCGACAACCTCCACAACAGCGAGAGCGAGGAGAAGAAAGCAGAGAAAGTGGCGCCCTGGATCGATTACACAGTGACTGTGGAGACGATACCGGGCAACGCGATCTTCGAGGCCTCGGCGAGATTTCGCACGGACAACGGCAGCATGACACTCGTTGGCACGGTCAGCCGTTTGAACGCTTACGGCAAGCAGAGTGCCTGCGTCGACGACTCGCACATGCGTCTCTACTGTTACTGCCACGACTAGTATACACGTATAAGGCCAAAGCCTCTCGAGTCTCGGCTCAATCTTCCCCACGTCTTCGTTCTATACTTACTTATACCACTCGATCATGTACTTCTTTCATCAACGATTCCTCGAACGTTCGAACGCGGCAGAATTTCTATATCGTAGATTTAAATATGACTTTAATCGAATGACTTTTTCTTTCGAAGCGCGCGGTTCCTATGCATACGTGTATATTGTCTAAGGTTCCTTTGCGTTCGTCACTTATAGCGGTTGTATAGATTGTACGAGGCGTTATTGGCAGCATCGTTAACAGTGCCAAAAACAGTGTGTTGTAGGATATTCGGTCGATGCTGTGCTTTTAAATTCGTTACGTTTAGGACGAGAAAATAGTACAACCATGAATTAAATGTATTCATCGTGCAATTTACGCACTCGCAATGATCTCACGTGATTTGAGAACAATAAAGCCACTATCGAGGTATAATGCGGTTTATTTTATCGAAAGAAAGGACGGATGTTACATTTTTTTTTTAATTTTATTTTATTTGTCGGTGCTGACAACATAACTTTTCATTTGTTGTGTACTTTTATGTAGAACGGCCTATGTGTGTTTGTGATTTAAGGGCCACTTGGACGCGATACCAAAAGAAATTTTGCTGCTATACGAGGACATTTATATATATACCTTATTGCGTTCAAAATGCTATTTGTGATATTTTATAGTCGTGTACATAAATGTTAATAATATATACATATATATACTGTTATAAAGTTCAATATTTTTTCAAACGTGCTTGAAATGAACAAGGCCTATATACCCGTATTCCGTATAATAATGTAAAAATCTTATTTTGTGTTGTATACAATATAACTTGCTAAACAATTTAATCGAGTAGAATCTTGATTATTATATCGCACAATGATTTATGCTTAGTGCATCTTGGCGATGTGAGAACGTAAAAAACAAAAAATAAGATAACGGACAGAGAAAATGTAATCGTGTCTTATCCAGTAAATAACTATGTTTGTACAAAGTACTATTTTTCAATTTTGAATTTATTTCAGAGAGCATATTTTCATGTTCGAAGGAAGTTTGTTAAATAATGTGTGTCGATTTAATAAAAAAAACATTTCTGAATACTATAAGAAGCAATTGTTATTATCACCGAACAACGTCAATAATAAATAGATAAATAAGAAAAATAAAAAATAACTTATGTATAAATTTTTTTCTTTCTTTTTCATTTTTAGTAAAGGAAGATACTCTAATATTTTTAGATATTTCATAAACATTTATTCACTTTTTTATCTGAATAATTGTTAAATGAGGTGAATATACATCACGCAATGAGTTTTTGTTTTTTATACTTTACAAAAACGCAGTATTAAATATTCAACACAAAAACAAATGAATATGGAAGATATAAAAAAATTTAAACAAAAACAATATTTAAGGGGAATCGATGATATTCCTCAAATAAATATAAATTTTTAAACGTGTATAGTTTTAAAACATTTTTCTTCACATACAGGTTATACATAAAAAATAGTATAACATAAAATATTGATTTTCTTTTATGGCTTGTCTTATCTTAATTCGTGTAAATAGCACAAAAACTGAGCTCATCCTAGCATTTGCCCTTATCTGAAAGTAAGTATTGGGCATTTTTTTACTTTACTTTTATTTAATAAAACCCTAATAACAAACCTGTGAAGATTATATTATTAAGATGATACACTTTCACAAGTTGTAAAATTACAAAATAATGAAAATGTATGAAATTCGGTAAGATGTAGTTTATAACCATTTTGAAGTAGTTAAAAATAAGTATAAAACTTAAACTTTGTAGTTCTATTGAGTTTTAAACAAAATAACGTATTAAAGCTATTATTTAGGTAACTGATTTTAATGAAAGTATAAAATATAAAATTCAGAAAAAAAAAATGTTTTACATTTTAAAATTTACGAATCACATAATATGTGATTTCGTTACATCAGTAGAAATATTGAAAAGATAGTATAATTCATCAAATTGATCAAAGAAATCCTTATAATATTACAATTTAATTTTTATTTTTTATATGAACGTTGATTTTCTTTTTAGATAAATCAGTTGCGAAAAGTGTAAGGTCTTGATTTACAAAGGTAGAAATGCAAAAACACTCGTTTTAATTAAAGCATTCACGCACCATACACGCTTTTGTCAATTTTACAGTAACTTAAATATTTCAAATTCATTTAAACCACTGCAGCAGTTTACATGGATAAATAAGCTTTAGCATAGTGCCAGAGCTTAACTTTTACAGTCTTCATTTGACACTTTTATTCTAAGGGATACAAACGTTAAAATTGTCTGGAAGTCAAATTTCACTGATAGTCATATCCAGTGTTATCTGGCATGGGCGTAAACGCGCAGTGGTTGTAGAGCTCACGATGTTTTCCAACAGCGTATATTTTTTAAATCGTTGATCCTATTATAATCAGTTCCCCCGAATTCCATTATATATTCTGTCCACTGAACTTTGACTGAGTAATTTCCTTATATCTGTGAATACATTGATCAGTTTAAATAACGTAGTTTAAATTTTTAAATATTTGCTTTACTCTTGAATCTTACAAATATTTCTATAATACATTAATTCAGGATAATTTTTTTAATTGAAAAAATAACTTAATACATGTTTTATATCATTAAATATAATGGTATCGTGTACTGTCATTCAATTGATAATTTGAAAGAATTTGAAAATATGTAGTAATTGTAGTTTGAATGTTAATTAAACATTGGAAATCTATAATTTTAATTATTTTAAGAATGAAAACTTAAAGTCAGAGAATTTATTACCAAAGTGAAGCTTACTTTACTATCAACATAAATTGAATATCTTTTAGTGTAGATACAGTTATGCTTTTCTCTTTAGTACTATATACTCAGGTAATTTGTGTGTGAAACACATATATGAATGATGACTAAGCTTTAAATCTAAAGCTGTAATTACTCATTTATTAAAATACCTATATCATATTATTTAAAAAATCAAATAAACTTTGAATTCGAAAAAAATTATGAAATTTTCAAAAAATACGAAATTTTTAATAAATAGCAAAGTTATAAAATGAGATAAGTAAGTGATTCATTCGTATTCTTGTAGTTCATTCATACAAACATAGTTCAGTCAAAGATGGTAGGTATACTAATTATTAATAAATATATAACTTCTTTGATTTAATCTTCCAGCTGGCAAAATAATGTCAAATAAGGATTATTTGAATGAACTGTGTACTTCTCTCAATGTATTTATCATATTTATTTGCATTTTATATGCAATATTTACATTTAAAGTAAGATTAGGATTGATTAATTCAAATTCATTACACATAAGGATGATCTTAAAATTGTACAATTGACTTATAGAAAAATCATGAAATTTACATTTCTCTGAGTATATAAGTAGTATAAATAAAGTGTACTATGATTGTCATGATTAAATAAAACCTTTACAAAATAAAAACCTTCCTTTCATGAAAACTAAGAAAATCTAAGTATAATAAAAGAAAATTTGTTTTTCTAATTACATGTACTGAGTTTTGTTTTAGGAGGCTCCACTGATTTCTCATAAAACTAGCAAATTAGTAAAAAAAATTCATAATTGACATTACATGTATCTTATATATATGTGTGTAAAAAAAAATTGAGAAATTTAAAATTTAGCATAGACTCTTATGGTAATAGTCTTTTCTTAGAAACAATACTTCCTTTTACCTTACATATGAAACCACCATTCTTTCACAAGACTAAAAAAGTTATTGAATAATATATATCAAAATAAGACTATAACACATATCCCACATTTCTTTTTGTATACAATGCTAATCTGTAAGTTTATTTTATGATTATTATATGTTTAAGTTAATAATGTCTTCAAAAATCTTTCTAAGTTATTTATACATCAAAAGTAAAAAAAAAATAATTGACACCCCCTGATACAACCATCATTTTCGGTCCTAATGTAAGATTATATTAAGATATTTTCGAAAATAGAAACTTGTTTCGCTACAGGTATTTTAATTTTATGCAGCTGCAAGGTGTTACATGTAAATGATATAAAATAACCACATTTTACTATGAAACACTTTGAGTTTTAAGTATAAATTACTTTCACAGCCATTTTATATGTACAATTAATGTATTGTAAAAATGAAATGGATACACAAAAATCTAAATTAATGTTTTCCAGATACTGGTTTTCTTACCTTCTTTTTCAGTTTCTGTAAGGTCTGCTTCCGGGAAAGCGATGTCGAATGTAATGAATAAAGTACCATGAAGATTGTTGTTATCATAATTTGGCATGCCTTCTCCTTTCTTTCGCATACGTGCCCCTGGTTTAGTAATCTTCTCCCTTTGAATAGTTACTTTATGCCCATCTAAGTGTGTTATTTCAATTGTAAAACCAACTAAAGCATCTTGCAAGGAAATTGTAACGTTTGTGTAGAGATCATCACCGACTCTTTCAAAGATTGGATGAGGCTGCGTCTTAATTCTAAAAACATTTTTCAGTATTATATCTCAAAAATATATACAAGATCTGTAAAACTTATATATAAATGTAAAAAAATTACTTAATAATTAAATCTCCAGGTTCTCCGTCAAGATGTGGTTCACCTTCAGCTGTGAATTTAGTTTCTTGACCATCAACCATGCCAGGCTCAATTTCTACTTCAAGCGTTCGTTCTTCATTTTCTAAGATCACATTTGGACATTCTGAACAAACTGTTTGCTGCATCATTTGGAAACGTCCATTTCCTAAATTTCGAGTAACTAATTCTTGTCTGCAATTACATTTTCTTGTTCCTTTTGCAGTTTTTATAACTGGTTTGTTTCTGGTTATCTAAAAATAATAATAATAATTATAAGAAAATAATTTTGGTTGTACAAAATGCAGGTATTTTGATAGAAATTGAATACATACTTCTACAAAATTACCACTATACAATTCTTCTAATGTAACTAAGAGATCTATCACAACATTAGAGCCTTTTGGTGTTTGATGCTCCTGGTGGGAATCACCACCAAAATGAAAATCAAAGTCTCCAAAGAAACTCGAAAAGGGATCTGCGTTGTTCATCATGCCATCCTTTTTCAAACAATCTTCACCACATTTATCGTACATTGCTCGTTTCTCTTCATCCGAGAGCACTTCATAAGCTGCTCCAAGATCTTGGAATTTCCGTGATGATTCAGGATCATTTTTATTTTTATCTGGATGTAATTCTTTTGCTAACCTTCGGTAAGCTTTCTTAACTGAATGTGTACTAGCACTTCTTGATAATCCTAGAATCGCATAGAAGTCTCTCCTGCAATAAAATATTAATATAAAAAAGATGGTAGAAATATCATTGATTATTTTAAAATAGTGTTAACATTGACAAGTATCAAGACAACAAGTTTTTATTGATGAATTTAATTTAATAAAACATATTTTTAAAAAAGATACTTCTACATAATCGTAGATCAAATAAATAAATATTTATTAATAAATAAATTAATTATAAACATATTTTTTAGAGAAATTAAAAATTAAAATAAGTGTTTACGTATTATAAGGTTATATGGTGATAGACGACTCAAAATGAAATATTTTTTTTTGCATATGGAAAACAGTTTATTAAAGTAATTGTTTTTCTTACCCAGCGAGACAAATCACAAAACATAACAATAAATTAAACAATATTAACCAGAAAAACTGAAACCCTGCCATTCTAGCAGACGTTTTACAAGCTCAGGATTTTGGATCGTGGTCAACGACGATTGGTCCACTTATCAGCGGTCTCTGACGTCATTGCCACCAGAGGGCTACGAGATAGCGTGATTTTGTTATTTTTAAATTATGAAATTGTTAATATAATTTCTATTTTTATTCTGTTATCAATGTTGATAAATATTATTTCATAATATAGACGTATTCTTGTTTACATTTTTTGGCCTCATAATATTTTTTTTAATTTAATAAATATAAAATTATGTACATGCATAACAATAATAATTAATACTGTTTATAATATTTTTACTTATTTAAGAAAATTGATATATATATATATATATAACATGTGTACTATAAATTATAGACTAATTAATATCCTTTCAATTCCTATATAAATAATATTAGATTTAAACAAGGTTTTTCAATCAATTTTTTTATATTACTTTTAGTGTTATTTCACTAAGGATTATTGTTATACTTTTTATTATGTAACTTGCAAATGGTGTTTTACGATATTCCACAAACATTAAGCATGTATAATAAAGCATGTAAATATACTTGTTAGTATTGTTATTAAGGAAATATCACTATATGATGTCGAAATAAGACTATTTATAGTGCTATAGATAGGCTGTAGAGTGTAGCTGGTACTGCGGAGTGCGGGTAGCACAAAAATAGTTTCGTGTCTAAATTCATTGTTTATACTTTATAGGTACTACTTATACCGCATCATCTACTTTTGAAGTTCGTGAGATATACGTAAACGCCAAGCACACAGTAAGTACTCCAGTGTTGCCAATAGGACGAAAATTGCACCGAGAGGTGCTGCCATCCCGGGCAAAAAATAATATACACATATACATATGCAACTGCAGTTCGCCAGTCGCCACGTTGGAAGGAAAAGAAGAGCTGACGGATGGATGCGGTTTGTGTGACTTTGTGAATATTTGTGTGATTTCCCATTTTTTGGTGCCATCTGGAAAATCGTCAGGTAAGGAGATAAACTTTGTCTAAAGATTCTCGCGTCTTCTACCGTTGTTTAGGCGAACTTTATAATTTAAAATTGAATTCGTGTAAGGATATTTTGACAACAGGTCATTAAACTTATTACTCTTCTCCAGATTAGAAATGTTTTTATAAATTACGTAATTTAGGTCAATTGAAATAAATCCAGTGTGTTGCTTTTTACGTCAGAATGATAAAGATGTTTGTAAAATTAGAGTAGGACTTCCCTTATTCGAACAGAGTTTCAATTTTGTTGACACGATGAAGTGTATTTATAATTTACATCAGTTATTTTTTAGCAGTTATTGTAAATTTAACTTTGCAATTATGAATACTTAAAACCTGTTTATTAATACTGTTCATTTGTTATTCGTAGATTAAAAATGAAGGTCAAGGAACTGCATAAAACTGTTAATGTGGCTTGGTCCCCACCAGCACAGTATCCAATTTTGTTAGCAGCAGGAACTGCTGCCCAGCAATTGGATGCGAGTTTTAGTACTAATGCTAGTTTAGATTTATATTCGCTTAATCTACAACAGCCAGGTTATGATATGCAACTCAGCACTAGCGTACCAAGTGATCAGAGGTTTGAAATTTATATTAATATTCATAATATTAAAATATGCTGAATGAGAAAAATGAATAACATTTTACTTTGTAGGTTTCATAAAATAATATGGGGTTGTTACGGTAATAATCCAGCTGGTATTATAGTTGGTGGCTGTGATTATGGAAAAATAAAAATTTATTCTGCTGCAAAAATGTTGGCTAATGACAGCAATTGTTTAATCAGCAGTCCAGAAAGACATAAAGGTCCAGTTAGAGCGATGGATTTTAATCCTTCTCAGCCGAATTTATTGGCAACTGGAGCAACAGAAAGTGAAATTTATATTTGGGATCTTAATAATACAAATAAGCCAATGACTCCTGGTGCAAAAACTATGCCTGCTGAAGATGTACAACATATAGCTTGGAATAAGCAAGGTACATATTATTGATTATTTTTTAATATTTGTTATAAAAAGATATTACTAGTTCATTTTTCATTTTAAATTTTTATAGTGCAACATATTCTGGCCTCAACTTTTTCGCAACGTTGTGTTATTTGGGATCTCAAAAAGAATGAAGCAATAATAAAATTAACAGACACAAATTCTAGGGTCAGATAGATTTTGAAATACAGAAAATTGTGTGAATTAATCATAGACTAATCAAATTAATTATTATTATTAAATTTAGGTGAGATGGAAATCAGTGCAATGGCATCCAGATGTAGCTACACAGCTGTGCTTAGCTTCAGAAGATGATCAATCCCCAATTATAGAATTATGGGATTTGAGATTTGCAACATCACCATTAAAAACTTTGGCTAATCATCAAAGAGGAGTTCTTTCTATAGCCTGGAATCCACATGATTCAGATTTGCTTCTAAGTTGTGCAAAAGATAATAGAATTCTTTGTTGGAATCCTAATTCAGATGCTCCAGTAAGTCACTGTGATATTTTTTGAAAACTTATTTTTATTTGATAAACTTTTGCATGAATTGTTTACTTTACCATTTTAGAATGGGGAAGTGATTTGTGAATTGGCTCATACCAATCAATGGAATTTCGATATTTCATGGTGTCCTCGATATCCAGGCTTAGTTGTTGGAACTAGTTCTGAAGGTTTAGCTACTGTATATTCACTTTTAGGCGGACATAATCAAGGATCTGTAGAAACGACGAATAAAATTGTTGATTCTTTCCCGGGTATGGATCCATTCACACAGCCACCAGCATCTGTACAGCAGACGGAAACTGCAGCTGCTCTCAAGAAAGCACCAAAATGGTTAAAGAAACCGTTTGGCGCTTCTTTTGGAGTTAGTACACCTAATGGGTGAACTTTTGTAAATTATACAAAATAAGAAGTGTCTTCTAACTTTCTTTTTATTCTTTTAGTTTGGGGGAAAATTAACAATTTTTGAGAATGAGCCAGTCGATGTGAATATGTCTGCAAACTCTAATAGGAAAGCTTTTGTATCGCAAGTTATTACAAATCCTGAACTCATTCAGCGCTCCAATGAATTAGAAGCTGCTCTTAAACATGGGCAATTTAGTGACTTTTGTAAAGGAAAAGTTGACAATGCTACAGATGAACACAAAAAGAAAGTTTGGAGTTGTATTGGTGCCTATTTTGGAGACAACGTTACACAAGACTTATTAGGACTATTAGGTTTTAACCTAGATGTAATGAATACCAAACTAAATCAAATAGTACCACCACCGGAGGTAGATACTGTTACAGATGGTGTTTCAAAATTAAATACTGTAAGTAACTTTTTGTAATGTTAGCTTAAATGGATATTAAGCGAAATCTAAAAAAAATTATTAATAACGCAGGGTATGAATGGTAATGCATTTGATGGAAGTGCAGCATTTGATGCTATTGCTGAACAAGAACAAAGTAGAAAATCCATCACGCCCAGTAAATCTGCTAGTAAATCCGCGGAAACTAGTTTCAAAATAAATACAACAGACGGTAATAAATGTTTTTTACCTTAATTTCTTATTTTGTAAAGAAAAGGTTTTCATGAATTATTATTATACTTAGATGATGACGGTCTCATCACTCAAGCTATTTTGTTGGGAAATATCGAGGCAGCTGTATCCTTATGCTTTGACAATAAAAGATATGCGGAAGCAATCATTTTGTCTATGGCTGGTGGACCTGATTTATTAGCACAAACGCAGTACAGATATTTTGCACAACACACTGGCGCTTTGAATTCACTAATTAACTCATTAGTAAGCGAGAATTGGGTAGATGTTGTACGAAACTGCGACATAACTTGTTGGAAAGAAGCTCTAGTGGGTGTTTTCACCCATACTAGTCCTGAAGAACGAGGAGCTTTATGCGGTGAGCTACTTTTTTATCCGTTAATTTTAAAAATTATATCGCATGAAAATTAATTGCGTATGAAAATAATAAAATTGAAATTTTGAATTATAATTATATTTCTATTCACTTCATAGATATCTTGGGTGACCGATTGGCGGCGAGTGAGAACCTAAATCTGAAAAAAGAAGCACAGATCTGCTTCATTTGCTCGGGTAATCTAAACAAAACCATCGAGTCCTCGGATGCTGGAATTCAAGAGACCGTCGAACTTGTTACCATTATGCAAAAAGCCCTTGAATATGACTCTACGCGCAAAGTAAATATCGAGGGAAATATCGCGACGGTTCTTACACGCTATGCGGAAATGCTCGCAGCTGAAGGTGATCTCGACGCTGCTTTGAGTTATCTTGGCAACAGTCAAGAACCCCGTATCACCATGCTCCGTGATCGACTATACAAAGCTCTTGGACACATACAAATGGAGCCCCGACGCTCAAACGTATCTCAAAATACCCCTTACTCAGTGAGTTTCTTCTTATGAAATACTACAGCTACAAGACTTATAAATATTCGCTATACTTTTGCATTATACCCTAGCAATATTTCTATATTATGTAGTGCAGAAGAACGTGATTAAAAATATCAAAATTAGAATATATTTTGTACAATTAAAATAAGCTTCAATTTAATTCGATTATCAGTTTAGCAATGCACATTTCCTTTTGTAGAACATGTACGCGCAAAATCAAGCACTGCCGAGGAAGTCGCTACCAGGCGGTGCTCAAAGCATGTTCACGCCCGTGCAATCGGCACCAGTACCGGTTCAGCATCAGCCGACCCCCGCCTGGAACACGGCTCCAACGAAGCAGTCCTACGGCGGAATGTCGAGTCAGTCGTATGGCGGTGTAGTGACTAATCAGCCTTACGGTAGTAGTATTCCACCAGCACCAGGTCACTTTACCCCAGCAGCACCACCCTTACAGAGCCAGCCATCGGATCCGTATGGTCAGTACGGACAGACTCCCATGATACCAGCTGTACCACCACCTCCACCGGCTGCAAGTCAGAGCACGAGTTTGAGCGGCTCCAGGCCGTCTAGCGTTGGACCACAATCGCGATCGAAATATATTCTCGATCCGTCTGTTAAATCTGGGCCGTCCTATGGTGCAGCTGGATTCCAAAACCAGCAGATGTACGGTGGAGCACAGCAGCAAGGTTTTCCCGGTGCTTTTCCAGCACAACCTTCGTATCAAGTAAGATTTTTTTAATGGTTTTATGATAGATGTTTTAGTTATAAGGATCAAAGTTGCTACCGTTACTTTAAAATTTCATTATAAATTAGCCCCAACAGCCACAACCTATGGGCGGCTTTGGTGGATTTGGAAGTGGTGGCGCGCAAAATACGATATACAATCCTGCAGAGCCGGAACTTCAGCAGCAGCACAGGCTATCTCAACCTGGTCTATTGAATCCCAGTCCCGTGAAGCCTCAATTGATGTACGATCCGAACGCGGCGCAACAGAATGCACCAGCTGCTGCCCAACTGCCCTCGCAATCACTCGGCTACGCAGATAATAATGCTTACCAGCCGACAGCTCAACCATCCGGATGGAATGATCCACCTGTTTCTAAATCGCTCAAATCACAGGTGAATATATTTGCGCTTCTTTCTACGTAGATTTTATTAGGATATGTTAAGGGGAGCACCAAGGATTACAGGTTGTGAACATTGATAAAGCTACAAGTGCTACTACTATTTATAGTTACAAAAATATGAGTTTAGGAGTCATTGAAACAATAGTACCTAGATGTTGAACTAGGATATACATTAAATTTTGAACAAATAATTAGTGCAAGATTAATAATATCTTATTATTACTACTTATTATTAAAAACCATATTCGTTTAAAAAAGATTACAAAATCTTTTTGTTTTTGTTATCTTGTTGATTATAAATCTCGAATTTACAAAATACAAAACCTGCAGTCCTTTCGGTGTTAGTTCTTATGTACGACCAAGTCTGAACCCAAAGTTATAATGAAAATGCTAAACTGATACCTACATAAATATATTACCTGCAAAAATATCGATAATTGATTATATATGTAAGTAGTAGCAAATACTTGGATTTTTATTAAATTATAGTATATTCTATAAAAAAGAAAAAACATGAATAAAAATTTCTTTTTTAAAAATTCTTCAAAAATATATAATATTTCATTTTTCATCATCACTTATCATTTTTCGACTTTAGTCGTATATTAGAAATGAAATTACCTTTATAAATTTGAAATAAGTATCGCTGTAACTGGTGGTGGATTTTATAACTTCCGTACAATACAAAAAGGAAATAGAATGCTTATGCGCTTTTATTCTATTATATTTGAAAAAACATCAAGTGCTTAAAACAAGTGTTTTTTCAGATAGATAAAGATAATATTAAAAAAGAGAAATTGTTTAAGTTTAAAAAGAACTCTTTTATCTTTTCTTTTGTATTTAGCAAGAATAACCAAAAAGGTATTTGGATAAACTATTTCGTTTTTATAGCTTGAGACTTAAATAATAAATTTCTACCGAGTGCACTATCTTTTAAATTTAAAAAATTAACTTTACTGGGTGTTTAATCGCCTTTGTACCGATACTTTTTTTTTTTTTTAATATTTATCTTGAATCAAATGTAGAGTTGCAAAAATTAATTTTTACGCAAAAAATGTACTATATATAAATAATCTTACTGAACGATATGCAGCCAGTAATGGCTTTACTCTTCAAAAACGAAATGTGTGCAGAACACGCCGGCAGCAGGAAGTGGAAAGAAAAATATGCGAAGGGTCTCGATGCGAAGGTAGAGCAATTTGCCCTGAGTGATCCCGCTAATGTACCTTTTTACAAGACTTGAATAGAATCATCTTTTACAATAGTATAGTCTGTGCTTAATTTTCATATGCCATTTTGAATATTTTTTTTAGAAAAAATTCATCACCGTGCTGAGACACTATGATTTGATAAACCAGAAAATAGTGTGATAATTTTAATAATACATGAAAATAATTTTACCAATTGTATATTAAAAAAAAAAAGAACTAAAGATTATTCTTATGATAATATTTCCGTAATTTTAATATTATTACTATTTTTTTTAATTTTGTCAATCATGTTGATACTGCTTATACCTGAATACAAACATCTATTAGTAAAATTTGAAACCATTAGATTTTTTTAATACATATATAAATGCGCGAAAACTTTGTTCTAGGTTTTGTGAAAGCATGACAACTTACAATTTTTTTAGAAATATTTAAATTATTTCATTGAAATTGATACATATGCAGTGTACACGATACATTATATTATGATACTACTCATTTATGTCACAGCTTTTACCTACCAGTTTTATCATTGAATATTGAGATTTAAAATTTAGTTTGATTTAAAAACTACTATGAGCAACCACAATGTGATAATTTGTAACTCATATAGCAAACTTTTCGACAATATTTATATTTTCGCTAATTTTTCAATTTGGTTTGATATCACTTACAAAATTCGTTATTGATTATGCAAAATTTGTTCACTAATATTTGTAAATATTTTAATTTTTAAATAATATATACTCTTTTTGTATAGCCAAAATCGGAATTCCAGCGGCAAGATCCAATTGTACATCCATTGAGAGGTGCAGCTCCACAACCAGAACCTAACGTATGTAATGTTTTAAGAATTTTTTCGATCAGCTTATTTGATATACCTAAATTTTTATAAATTTAATGTGTAGAAAACCAATGATAGTTTTATACTTATTGTAAAATAAAGCTTAAGTTACTGGTTTATATTATTTACTCTGAACATTAATAAAAATAATTCCAATGTCCATAGATTTACCAACAGCAGCAAAATATGGGATATCGTCCACAGCAGCAGCAGCAGCAGCAACAGCAACAGCAACAGCAACAGCAGCAACAACAGCATCAGCAGGGTTATCAAGATCCTCAAGCTATGTATAATCAGTACAATCAAAACATTCCTACCCAAGGAGTTCAACAATTCAACAGGCCAGCTGAGCCTTTACAACCTGTGCAACCGGTTCAGGTAGTAAGGGCTCCAGAACCTGAGAAACCAAAACAACCCATTCCAGAGGAACACGCACAGTTGCAAGCTGTATTCAATGAATTGAAGGATCGATGCTTCGAAAATGCGAGAAATCTGGTACATTAAAAAATGAAGTCTTTTACGAAATCGTTTATTTAGATCGAAAAAGTTTGATTTTTATACGTTTTAAAAAATTATTCTTGTTTTTTCAATTTAATTTCACAATTTCAGCAAGTAAAAAGGAAAATAGACGACGTTTCAAGGAAATTGGAAGTGCTTTACGATTGTCTTAGGGAACAAAAAGTAAGTTTTATCAACCTAAGCACAATATTCGATTTGAAGAAACTCTCAACTTACATTTACTTTTCATAGATTTCGCAAAATACGTTGCAAGGATTGCATCAAATTTGTAATCTAGTTCAAAGTGGAGACTATCCAGGAGGCTTACAAGTTCATACACAATTAGTCTCAGGACCAGATTTCAGTCAAATTGCTTCTTTCATGCCAGGAATCAAAGTATTACTACAATGTGCTCTCCAATTGGCTGTTTATATCAGATAAATCAATCATGAACCTCAATTTGATGAACGATGAAAGCTGGTTACTTTCAGCTTTACTTTGCATTATCAATTCTGCGAGACAGAGTGATAAATAAATGCACTCTTACTGATCAAACCATACATTTCATATCTACAGGATTTTTGGTTACATTTACTACTTTTTACCAATAACAAGTATAAATAAGACATTATATATTATTGATGAAAAGTGCTTTATAATATACCATAAATATCAATTGGAAATAAATGATTTTTGTAAATAGATATATTAAAAGTCATTATGGGAAACTGTTTTAAATTTTAAATTAGTCTCCACTATCGATCCAATTTCAATTGATTTTGTGGGGTAGTAATATCATTACGGGTGCCTCCGTATTTTGTTATAATAATCTTTTATAAAAATATTATTTGATGGTAAATATTTACAAAGTCAAGATTATAGGCATAGTAATGATGAACTGAATAAAAGAAGTATATTGCAGAATATTATTTTGTATACTAGCGCTAGGGTTAATATATATACACGATATGCAATTGAGTTTTCTTTGATTGAAAGCTTGGAGTTAATTAAAATAAAAGTAGATGTCTACCGCTTTTATGTGTTATAAAAATAGTTTGCATCATTTTAAATTGCAGTGAAGGCTATACTTGTAATAGTGACTGTTTGTTTGTAATGCGATATCTATTGTTATTCATTGATACTATCTCATATATCAGCTACAGTGTTAATTATATCGTACAGCATCTGTATAATAAAACCTTCTGATTATGAATTCGTGAAGAAGAAATACTGTTAATAACATTCTTAATTTTGTAAAAAATTAATAATTACGGAGATGTTAAAGTTTAAATGGTGAATAAAGATTTTATAAACATTTAACCTTTACAAGTCGTAAAACTAAAATTATTTTAAATTTAGAAAGTAAGCCAAATCTCATGTTTATAAACGCTGTCAAGTAAAATGTAAACATTTATTAAAATTATAAAAGATAATAAATTTTTTAATTTATCGTACAATTAAACTATGTAGCAAGGCTTTTTTCTCATTGAGAATAAATCTTTGTAGTAGCTCATCAAGTGCATCTACCCCATCTCTAGCCGCCTGTCGCCTCATTGTTTGTTTCACTTCTTCTCTCACTCCTTTATCAGCTCCTCGAGTAGAAATCCTGCGATCTACAAAGAGTTAAAACACATTGTAATTGCTTTATCATTATAAATTTCTTGATCCACTTACTTTGTAAAATTCCTGTGTTAACGGCTATTTCTAAAGCTACACTGCCTCCATGATCAGTCCATAAATATGTTAATTCTTCTAAAATATCAACGCATATAACATAAGCTTGAAACAGAGGATAACCAAAAGATCTCCGGGCTAAAATCTTTTTTGTAATGATGCTTAACATCGAAGCTTCCTGTGGCCAATCAATTTGCATTAAAACTAAAGCATGGCCAATAGCTAAATCTCCTCCTCCACCAGGCCATGAAAAACTATCCTGTAACAGATTATATTATTATAGTTAAATATTTTTACTTTGTTACTATAAAAATGAAATATAATAGGTACCTTAATAGCAGTAAGAAGAAGTCTGCAACAATATTGTAAAACAGGAAACCTAGCTAGAGTTAAATAGTGTAAATGTCTAATTGCTGGGACAGTCAGAGTATTAGACACTTTTCCTTCAGAACTTGGTAATGCATTGGCTACTAACGTTATGTAGTCAATCATGGACTGTAATTAAATTTTATTAAAATTATAATTAATATCTATTTATAAGTTTCATAAAATCATTTATTTTTTCTTAAAAAGTAAATGTTAATATATAAGTTGAAAAATTTCTAGATTATTATTATTTCTAGAAAGAATTATCTATAATTAATATTTTATGAAGAATGTAAAATGATAAATATAATACCTTATAATCCTTTACAAAAAAGCATGTGCTTGCCATTCGAAGCTGAACACCTAAAGAATTAGTTTCTTGTGGAAGCCTTAGTAAAAGATCATGATGTAAACCTTTGTACATTGCTAGATCATTCAAAAATGGATTTAACCACGTTTCTAAACGCATTTGTTGAATTAATTTAACAGTTTCTCTTTGTAAATATTCGCTGCTATGTATAAGATCATACAATATAACAGCCAATGCTAAGCCACTACCGCTGTATTCACCATCGCTAGTAACTACTATTCCAAGTGGTTCTTCTCTTTTGCGCTTTTTATTTTTTGGTTCTCCACCTAATTAAAAATTCATGTTTGAAATACTACATTAACTTCATTGTACTTATTATTATCATACACAAATATTTAAGAGCCTTCTTAATATTTTCAAATAAATATTTGAAAAACAAGTGTTAAATTATAAAAGTATACCTTAAGTTTCATACGTACTTGGAGCAGGTGGATCAACAAAAGCTTCCACAAGGCAGTAGGACGTTTCATCACTGCTTATCAAAGCTGTGTGCTCATTTAATATCCTTATAAAGGCAACTACTGAGCATATAAGTAATTGTCGCACAACAAGTTCATCTGCTAAGCCTGTAGCATGGGCAGTTGCATATTGCTGAAGTCTGTCACAGTAAGCCTCTTGATTCCATGGTGTTGCAAATAAGTTACTTAATTCCCATCCTAACTTTTTTCCAATTAGCTCCACTACTTGAAACAATTTGTCCCATGGTTTTGTGATTTGAGCATCCTGTGGTTGCTGTATGTAAGCGACATAGAACTCTACAGCTTTACAAAGTAATCTTAAACTAAGTCTTGCATTTAATTCAACTGGAGCTGCACCAAGAAGAGGCAATGCTTCACAGGCTAATAATTTTCTGAAACCATTAACAGCAACGCCACGATGGGTGTGTTTTTCTGCAGTTAATAATGTTTCTACTAAACGAGGCTGTAAATGATAAATATATATAAATTTAGCATTACACAATCGTTAAATATAAAACCATGAAAATATAGTAACTTAAAACATACTCCATGGGTAGCAATAGTTTGCGGAAATCGTCTTAACAATAACAGTAATAATTTGCAATGTTCCATAGTATCTTCACTATGATCTGCAGTCATTATAAGTAAGCGATGTTGAAGATCTTGAGGTATATGCTGAAACATATGACACAACAACTCTGCTTCTTCATCACATTGTTCAGATCTTAGCGAAGATGTTATCCTTTCAATTTCTTTCCATATATCTCTATCATCGGGAAAGTTCTGGAATCTAGTAATAGCAAATGTAATTGAAATTGTGAATTTATAGTACTATGCATATTAATAAAAACAGGTTATTTTTCAAAAATGAAAGCTTACATTTCACTGAAACATTTTGCTGCTTCCTTAACATTTTTTGATAATTTTTCGACTCGATAAGCTTCAAACTGTAAACAACAATGTTAATAATGTCATAGCAATAATTATTTTATTTGATTAACTTATAAATATTACCTGAATTTTAGCACTGTGAGGAAATAACGATTTCGCAGTAATTAACCAAGATTTGGCCGCATAAATATCTGTTGACAACGCTTCATTAGCGCGTCTAATTAAATAATCTTCTTTTGACAATTGCTGATTTTCAGTCATTTCTGTTTTATCTATCATGATTTTATAAATATGATAAAAGCTGTTGTTTACTACATAAATTTTTAATTCTTATGTTTATTTTAAAAAGAAATTAACTTAACCTACAAAATAATTTTCTATATCATGTCATAATAAACGACACCGAACTCTATAGGTGATAGGAGTCACACTATAACATCACTTATGTACAAAGTGAAGTCTGCTGTCTGAGGGAGCGCATCTTTATCTTCAATATATATATATGTTTAATTCAGTGGCGCTGGTCGCGCAATAAATATTTACTCTGTATTTATCCTCTGTTGGCAACATATATTAAGCAGGCGCCAAGATAGATATTATAGTTACACTATTCACCACCGGATGACCGGACACCGATTTATATATGTAACATATGAGTTTTAGCCTTTTAGCCGTTTTAGGTGTTTTAGTTCAATTCGTCATTATCCTGAAGAGTAATAAGTAGGGCTAGTGATAATTTTATTTTAAAATTATCCACCACTGGCTCTTAGTGGTTAATCCATCCTCATCATCTTATTGAAAATTTGGTGACATGAGCATTAAATTCAATGAACAAATTAATTTTTACAGTCCTGAATACATCGTTTCACGTCGAGGAAAGGTCTGTCTGCGACTTTCTGAGTAGCTCTCCAGTATGTACCGGGTATATCTTATTTATCTCTTATTGTAACGTTTCAAACATAGTTGTACGAATTTCAAAATTGTACTTATATGTTTCTCTTGTCATTTTATTTCTTTTCTCAGTGCTCCGTGAAGAGTTCGTAGATGATAAATTATAGTCGTCAACTTTGTTCCATAGTAGTCCGAAAAATAAAGACGGGAAAACATAGAACCTTAACTATCCTCTATTGATTCAGTAAATCGACCGTAATCTATACTTATTTGTTTAATTTATCGTTAAATTCTTTCAAGCCCATGTACCGCAAGAGTTCGTGAATAGTTATTTTCGATGCAAGTGCACAAAGAAGGTCTTGTTGGCACGGATTATTATTGGGTTAATAAACACTTATTTTTATTCAAAAATCCTTTAAAAATGTTCCGTAAGATCCGTTCTTTGAAAAAAAATTTTCTATCGTTACGAAGTTTTCTCTATAAGGAAGCAAAATCAATATTTCAAACCTATGAGTTAATATTGACCTAGGCGTAATTTCTTAAATAAATATTCCATTCAGAATCAATATTCTTAATTTTATTTACAATAATTAGTATTACATGATTTTTTTATCTCCATACTTTACTGACCTACTTTTCACAAACTTCTCTATGTGCAAACTTTATTCTCTTCTGCAGTAGTCTGGTTAGAACGTGTGCATAAATTGTTGCATAATTAGTGAAACATTGCCAATATTAAGTGTATGTGTATAATAAGTGCGATTTTTAGGGGGATCAAGCCGAATAAGGCAAATGCTATAATATTAAGTCAATGTAATTGTGCGTGAAAACAAAATTCATCGTCCTATTTGTGAAAATGTGGAAACAAGCGCAGAAATGAAGCGAAAGGGTTGATTTGGTTATGTAAGCGTCAAGGAATCTCCAACTATCGTCGATGGAACAGTATAACTTTTCGGTTTGGAATTGAACCACAATTGCGACTACGAGAACAAAACATAAATATTAGTCGCTCCGTGGGCTCGGCGCTTCGAACGGTGTATATTGTTCGAATGTTATGTAAGTGTGTATGGAATCAGCATTTTATTAATGAAAACGATTTCAGTAAGTATAAAGAACGATATGAGAAAATTTTGTTTCCGTTTAATCCGAACCATATAGCGAATCGAACAAAATTTTTATTTTATTAGTTTTGACTCGAAATTAATCAGCTTCTAGAAGATATTTGATAAGAGAGAAAAATTTCATACAAATCTGTACAAATATTTACATTAATTAATTTCCTCATTTGGAGTTAATTATTCTCTCAGTATAATTTGTTTTACTCATTATCCATTTATTTGGGTTTTAATATTATTTGTAACGAAAAATATTGATTCAAGTCTCGAAAACAGCATCGAAGTTATAAAAAAAAAATAATAAATTGTCTGAAGTTTTGGTAAGTTAACTGAAATTGGTTCATGTGACAGTACTTTGTCAAAAGCTTATCTAAAAATTACTGATTATATCTTTACTTTCAAGTTAATATTTTTAAATTGTATTATTGGACAAACACACAATGTTGTACTCATTGGAAATTGGACTAATACCGACTTTTACTCTTTCTTTTACGGTTTTTAATCTAGATAAATTCAACGAACAGATTCCTCTCTATAATCGGGAAAATTACAATAAATGTCACACTATTAAGGGGACGTCGGAGTCACTAAAAATTTAAATTTCCCGCCCTTACTACATCGAAATACCCACAAGGTTTTTCAAACTTTTCTCTTTAACAAATTAACCAATTGACTTGAAATTTTAGGAGATGATAGAATGATCATAATTGAAGCGCGCTCAGCCCTGAAATTACCAATAAATTGTGTAAATATAATATTTTTAATTTGAAATATAATTGCAAAGTCAGAATCATGCCATCTCTTGGATTGAATTGAAATCAGTAAAAATTTGGTATTTTCTTCTCTAGCTTCTATATTATTTTAGTTTTCGGAAATTTCTGGGCTGAGCGCGTTCTATTTATGATCATTCTATCATCTCTAAAAGTTTCAAGTGAATTGGTTAATTTGTTAAAGAGGAAAGTTTGAAAAACCTAATGTCGGTTAAACAGGCGACTCCGGCATCCTCTTAATAGAAGTATCATAGGTCAGAAAAAGTATCCTGCAAGATACGTCGCTCTCAGGGTTTCGAATAGTTCACAGCTAATGTTTGTATTAGACCGTTTAAGATTATCCATTTGGTGGAACAAGAACGCAGTCTTTTTATTGATCGATTTTAATATTTTATCAGCAGTTTATATTTGCATTAGTTCCAATAAAAAACTAATCTCATATACATTCAATCCATTTGCACCCTTAGCTCCGGCCTTATGGAAAAAAGTTGAGAGCTTTATGATAGGTACAAATAAATTGACGCTATTTCAATTCGAGATCGATGGTTCATTGCATGCAAATACGGTAAACAGGCCAGTGAATGATCGAACTATCATTTTCATTGAACTTTTAAGCTACAAATATATTTTACAAGCATGAAATATCGAAATTAATTTTTAATTCACTTTATAATTATATTTTCTTTGAATTAACGTTATTTAAGAAGTACTTCTTTAGAAAAATATTTTTTAAATTAAGAAAAAAGTAAAAAAGATGTAAAAGTCCAATGAATGACCATCTCTGTACAGTAAATGACCAGACAAATGTCAGTGAATGACCGACTGTGTGTTAGAAACAAATAAATAATTTTATAAAACAATACATTTATAGATGCTTTTAAATTAATTAAATAAATATATTTACAGTATAAATGAGAATAAAACACATATTATTTTTAATTTTGATTACATTTTTTATTTGATTAGAACACTTTTAAATAACATGACATACAATTTCAATACATACAGTTTAACAGTTAATGAAAACTTTATTTTTTATGTAATTAATGCATTGGTTTTTTTATTTCAGGTGCATATAGGAAAATACAACTTATTTATTTATTTACTAATTTATTTAATAAACTTCACGGTGGTAACCCCTTTATACAATATAAATCTTAATACTAATTACAAAAAAATTTATGTGGCGACTTATAGGAATTTTTACAAATGTTGATACTACATTTAGGACTTATTAATGATGTAAATGAAAACGTCCTTCATTAATTTTCGATGAGTCTCAAATAGATCCAAAAATTCACTATTATTCACAAAATCTTTACGATGCTCTCTCAAAAATTCTAATGCCTTCACTTTGATTTCCCTCAACTCGTATTTTTCACAGATCTTCAGAAGAGATGGTACTGTGCACACATTGAAGTTCTTGAAATTGTCTAAATAAGCTATGGCAATCTCCTTGAAATATTGATGATCGTAAAGATGCGCTAGGTCCATAATACCTTCGACAGTCTTCAAATTCATACCGAATAGAAAGAATTCCTCGCATTCGGCTTTTAAATCTTCAATTTCATACTTGTACCCTGCTTTGAATAATTCTCTGTAGTTTATCGATATATTGGGAGCTTTGTTAGTGTAGATATAAGACAACATATCTTGTATCACTTCTGGTTCAAAATCTTCGATTTTCACTACTCCGGTGATGTTCTCCGACATGTCGTGATCAAACATTCGTCTAAACACCTCGCTTCTAGAGGACAGTATATGTTTGTGTGCCGAAAAGATTTTTTCACCTACCTCAAATGCGATATCACTTTGTTGCAACATGAACACGTGGTCGGAAGGAACGTTCTTTGGCAAGTTGATATTTCTATACTTGGATCTTTTTATATTGATGCAAATGTGAAAATATTGCGGAGCAGACCTCATATAAGCAAGTATGTCATGTTGCAAATAACACGTTGTAGTACGAATCACTATTTTACCCTGCGTCCTTATTTCATCTTGCGTTATCAGCTCGTTATGAATGTAAAAATCTTCCTTCTTCACACAAGCTTTCAAAATTATTTGATAGACGTAATCCTGTGACATTTGATGCAGGTCATTGAGAAACATCAATTGCAGATCGACCGAATACTTGTTGCTGTGCATATTGTGTCTGAACTTTCTGATGCCCATTTTCAGACAAATACTTTCGGTTGGTTCCTGCATGACGGTTACTTTCTGCGTTGCAGCCATAATCCTACTGTAATCCGAAACAATCATTTCCCTGGTATCAATAGTAAGAATGTCGCACGCTGCGTGATCCTCATTATAAGCTTTCTCAAGTGACATTTTTAATAAAAATAATTCTTTTTTGGCGTCACTGATAACTGTATGATGATTACGAGTTATTTTTCGTACTAAAAGTATGATAACACCGAAACGTCAAAACTACACTATACTTGCCGAACTTCTCACTGCTTTACACGAGCTTCGACTTTCGAGACAGTGGACGAGAGACTGACGAATATTGAGTTTTCCAAATTCATATTTCCATGTAGCTAGTTGAAAAGGTGTTTACTCCGTATTTGGAGGGGATGTAACTAATAGACGCTTGTAAAAAGGGGAGGTGGAGTAACAAAGGTACTTCTCTGAACCATACC
>UELV01093144.1:0-10351 GCA_900490015.1 Megastigmus stigmatizans
AAACTAACTATCACATGCAAATTTACACATCTAATTTTACCTAGTAACGAAGTTACTAGGCTCAAGTCATGAGGTGCACTTTTGCATTTTTCAACATTCAACTTTAGTGATAAGTAATTAGATTTTAAGTATTTTAATTTATATCGAGCCAGACCAGGAAGTTTTTCCTCTGATGGGTTACTTATTTGTATATGCAATTGCATTTTCAAATTTGTATATCTTTACTCTGGTTAACAAATAAATAAATAAACATAAATACAGTATATTTTGAAACTAACAAGAATTAAAGAATCTATATGTATCTTCATATAAAAAATACACGCTTAATCTTTATATAACTTTTTATAAAACTGGTTTTTCTCCAATTATTTTTCGGTATTTTTGTCAAAATCAAGTAAAAAAACTAAGTTCGTATTTTTTATATAAAATCCTATAATTGTATACCGTATATTCTTAACTTTCCGTCGGCATAAGGATTAAGACAAATGTATCCAATAAGTCTAAGAATTAATCAAAGCATCTAACAAAAAAACACCTTACGATGCTTCAGCCGCGCAACCAAATATTTTTTCAACAAATCTCTTTCCTCGCAAGCAAACCATAGTTTATTGCATTGCAGATGCGCGCACTCGCGCCAAATGAGAAACAGAAAAGAACGTCGAGCGGAAGAAAGAAACAATGCCAATAGTCACTCAGGATAGATGGATGGCAGTGAAAGAGTTTCCTATATACTAGAGTCAATTGCATAAAGGTCCGCAGAGCGAATCGGTTTGCGTCAGGTGCAGCCTATACTGCAGTTCCGATTGGATTCCGATACACATTCGCAGTCGATGACATCCGATACACGTGTGAGACCGAGACCTCTCTACATGTATATATGTATACAAGTATATATGTATAGTTGTCGAGAGTGTCAAGCTGATGACGATCGAAGAGAGAGAGAGAGAAAGAGAGAGAGAGAGAGAGAGAGAGAGAGAGAGAGAGAGAGAGAGAAGGGACATGCATACATTTTCCCACAATTCTCGCGACTGTGTGTACGACGCTGTTGCGGATTGGAGTCTGTGGTGATTCGATTTGGTGTTCGGCTCCGTTTTGCATTTTACCAAGTCGTCCGTAATCGTTGATTATCGATTGAGCTGCTGCTATGCGTGAGCGTTGGGTGTTAGATTGTGCTAGTTAGGTTTTTGGACTGAATTCTGCTGTTGAAAAGTGAAAATTCCTGATTGCTCGATCGATCAATATTGGTTAAATGTGGATTAGATAAAGCGAGATTAGATTTCCCACGGCGCGTAAAGTAAGTTTTTATTACAAAGATTATTAAAATTGTTAACAGTATGCGTGCTTATTATTATGTATTACACAAGTATGAATAATAATAATAAATAATAAATTTTGACATCAATGTTTATTGCCGGTAAATGCATAACTAAAGTAGGATTATAAAAGTTTATTCTTGATCACACTGGCTACATCGATTCATTTAAACGTGAAAAGTTCTTTTCGCTTCCTTATAAAAGAAGTTTTGTAATCATGAATACTTGTTTTTTTTTTCGAAAAAAGAAAGAGGGGGGTTTTTGAAGTATTTCTACACTAAAATAAATTCTTGTTTTTATTATACTATACAAATTGAAATTGCACAGTAAAACGTTCGGATTTTCTCAATTTGAATGAATAATTCAATATTTTCATTTGATGATTGAATTAATGGTGTGAAAAGAGCGGTTTGTGAAGGGAAATTAACTGCTATTATTCCCATTCCACTCTTCTTTCTTTTTAAATCTTGGATATTGAATGAAAGACAGCAACTCTACGGTCGGCTTAAAATTACGGAACTTTGTTTTAAAATAGAGCAGGATAATTCGTCTTATTCAAACATGGTTCTTTTCATCAAATTTTGACGCACTCTTTATTTAGTTTTAAACGTGATTTAGATTAAAAACGTATATGAATAGGCGTAATAGAAATCAGATTACGGTTAAATACTTTGTTTATATGAATTTTTATAATATTTTTATGCATAAAAAGCGATATTAAATGATTAATTATGTCAGTGAAAGCATTATTTACTTACCCACAAGTGCATGCTCTGATTTTTTTTATTAGAGTGTTTATAATGTAAAATACATACTTCTGTAAGCATTCGAAAGCGATTTTGATAAAATTACTAGTATTAGTATACTAAATAAATAGCGTAATTAATTGAATACAAAATTTTTATTAAAGATAAGAATTCTAGCAGCGTCTAGAATCTAACCTGTCTGTCAATCCTTATGCATCATCCCCCACGAACCACAGAATCGCATCTTACAACTATAGTAAGCCATCAACATTTCGCTCCACTTTCCATCACGAGCCGCAATACCCCGTCTATTCTTCATTCTCCGCGAAATTCGACGACAGAGATACCGAAAACGGTGCCCCTTATCCAACCAGCCGACACATTTCGAAAATCCACACGCGAGTCCAAAAGCAAACATTCTTGGCCAAGATTCTCCGCGCTGCATAACTGACCCATTCTGTTGAAGCGATATAATCCGAAGTAGCCTGAATAGTTTCTACTGATTTACGTATGTATAGGTTGTGCCGAGGGCCGGCGAAACAACATAAGCGCACTTCTCGGGCACTTGATGCATGTGGCAGCCAAGTACAAAGGAAGAGCCTACCTAACGATAAACTTCTACTCTCTGCGATTTTGGACTTGATAAATTTAGGTTATTTTGGTAACGAGGCATATTTTTTGCGGTAACTTTTTAACTTATGATTACTTTAATCAAAGCTAATGTGAATTCTTTAACACATTGGCAGCTACCCGATGTCTACATTTGTGAAACAATTACCGGTGACAACACGATGAGATTACATTTCAACGCAAATCGCAAAGATAAATCTCTCAGTCACACTGTGTGCAGTATTCAATCAGCAAATATTTGCTTTCAACTGCGTTTAGCACCGCCAACTACCTATACTCAACTTACCGCATAATAATAACAATCAGAGGCCGAAATAAAAATGCGTCCGTCATTATCCTAAGGTGGTAGTAATCGCGATATTTACCCGATAACCCGGGCGCGGATATGCGCTCGGCCCATGCATTATTCATTATATTCAGCGCTAGTTAAACCGTATATAATACGGGGAAGCACGGCTCAACGTGCGGTTAGCGGCTTCTCCGTACCTCTTTTTTTGCTCCTCTCTTAACTTCCTTCGCTTTTAATTGCACGCGAGAGCGACTCGATGTACGAGCTATCGCCAATATAGTTATGTATACACATATAACCGTATTGAAAAATTTATATTTATATACATGCGCACGCGCGGCCTTGTAATTCGAGGCCTGTTCGAAAAGGGACGTGTGTTTTTGTCGCGTGCAGAGACTTTGTATATAAAAGATGAGGCGCAATTTGAGGAAATTTACTTAACCGCTCGTTACATTTTCTTCGCCGAGCGAGCCCGTGCTTATATACAGAGCTATAATTGCTTCTTTGTGGGGGACACGAGGGCTCGATGATGGTTATTGGTCAAGGTGCTCCGCGGACGCTGCTGATACGGCTTTTGTTGCGCTAAACGAGCGACAATTTCAGCTTCATTTCCTTAGATCTATATATGCATTTGTTTATGTCATTTGTGGTAATGAAGGATTAGGTATTTAAAGGTTGGCTAAAGGATCGATGTTTTAGTATTTAAGTGATTTTTCTGGTCTGCAAAAGTATTTTGTTGTTGATTAAATACGTTAGTGTCTTCTTTATAGTTTGTAGAAATGCGTTTGATTGGCTTCTTAATGGTATGAAATATGATTTATTGATTTATTCAAATTTATTATTCAAACACTGCAGTATGCTAGAATTCAATTGTTTATAACAAATTAATTTAACGCTGGTAAAGTATAGCTACCGATATTTATAATTCTGGCACCTTTTTGCAGTATTATAGTAAGAATCTTTATTTACACAGTCTGCAATTACATCACTTGTTCATCTTGTATAATATTCTTCGTAAGTAACGGAGTATTTTATAGAACATTTTTCCCTTGGTACATATTCGACAAAATGTCCAAAAACATTCCACCGAAAAACCTTCCCACTTTTTAAACTAACTATAGGTGTTACGCGTAAAGGCTGCGAAATAGCAGGGACCTCTTTTGTCTGTGGCGCTCGATTCGCGAATCATGCGGTATATACAGCTCGACTGAAAAGGGCGTGAAAAGCCCATTCTCAGCGTCTTCCCGCCTTTTCTTTCCTCTCCTAAGCACGCGTGAAAATCTCTCATTCTCCCCCCCCTCTCTCTCTCTCTCTCTTTCTCTCTATCTCTCTTTCTTTCACTCCTCCCCGCTTTATTCCCATTCTCCGACTGGCTCGAGCAGTCTTTTATATTCCGTAGGTCGCGAATCTTCCGCGGCGGCCTGCGGCGGGTGCATTGCCCGTGCAAAAAGCGCATTACGCGTTTCCTTCTGCTGCTGCTGCTGCTGCGATGGAGAGATGAATCGCGCGCCGACGGTGCAACGACGGGGTGGCACTGAATGCATATGTACTCGGCCCTGGCAAATGCGTACAGCTTGCTGGAAATTTTGATGCGTGACGCGTGGAAGGCGTCGTTTTCCTGCGGATTCGTTTTGCCGAACCCCTGCACATTTCGCCTCTTTTTTTTTTTTTTATTTTTCGCCTAGCGCGGAGAGTGGCAGTCACATTTTTATGAGTTCATAGCGGGTCATGCGAGAGTATGACTGGGAAATTTTTGAGCGTCCTCTGAAAGTGTGCATCGTTTTTGGAAAATTTGGTTAGTTTCTTTTGAATTATTGGTTTGAGTAATTTTTAGTGCTGCTTTTATGTTTTTATGGGATTCAAAATTGTGGATTACTTAGAGTTCGTTTTCGTGTATTTTTTTAGAAAAATCTTTCAATTTTGTACGTTAAAAAGAAATATATTTGAAACCAATTTTCTACATAAAAAAGCAGTTTTTATGTCCCTCCGATGCCAACATTTTTCGGAGCTCGCTTCCTCCACTGTTGCCAAAGTATTTTTCGAAACTGAATGTTCGTATCGATTTTCCGTTTTCTCATACCAGCGACTTTACGTCGAGTGTCCTACATTTTCAACATAAAATATCCACAGCTCCGCACAAATCTTTGCGCAGAGTCACATAACGGGCAAAAATATGGCTAGTATATTTTAACCAAAAGATATTGTATCAAAAGACTTGGATGATCTATACCACTATAAGCTTCATATAACGAACATAAGTATAAAAAAAAACCTTTTATATTCTGTATCACGGCATTGTACGTTAACATCGTGTGAAACTGTATTACTGAGAGCAAAGTCATGATATTTCATTAATTTTTCTAGCTACATCAGTATAATCAAGCTGTAAAGTTCAGGGAATACCGAGGCCTGGTTTTCTTTCCATGGCGAATCATAAGCAGACGATCGGACGACAAGGAGAGAAATTTTGATATATTAGAGAGGCAAATCTCGTGTTGCGAGTCTCGTTGAAAATTTTACGGTTTCGCGAGCTGAGGCAACGGTATGAAGGTGCCCCTTTATTCGGCCGAATCTCTTCGTAAAAGTCAACGACGCCGTGGCTTATCGACGCTCTTCTCTTTCGGTTTTTGTTTACTTTTTATTTGTCGTACGCCCGCGCGAGTTTTATGTTGTCGGATACCATGGCTTTGTGTGATTTATATAACGCCCGCGATTTTGTAGTATTCGACATTAGAGATAGTTTGAGTTTGAGAAAATTTGTCAGAAAGGTCAATTTTACATCTCAGAATGACAACTAGGACCGATAAATGAAACGTTTTTCACACAAGGACTTGTTCTCTTGTATATCGCACCATTGTTTCGTACCAAGTCCTAATGTAGAAAAAGGCTTGAGAATTTTTTGACCGAACCACTCGCGCCAGGCAGCTCGGACACGTTTAGTCTCGTCAAAACTAGCATCATAAATTTCAAGCGCTCTGACCTACTTGGGTCTATAAAGTCGACATCAAATAACGCCTACGCGACTTTAACCAAACAGCTAGCCTCCGTGCCTTCATCACATATCTCCCGCAATGTAAATACGTATATCCTACGTTTGTACTCCCGCGAGCGACGTCGAAATAAAGAAGGAAAAAAAAACCGGCCACTTCGCGCGCCGGTCGGAAATCGAAAAAAAAAAAGAAAAAAGGTTATACAGAGACTGCTCGCAACGTTCGCACGCTCGCTCGCGCGCGTGATCATTGATATTAAATGGAGCGTTGGCAAATTTATCGACTCAACTTTATCCTTACGGTGCTTACGTGCCCGTAGTATCTAAGTCTTCGTGTCTGTCTGTGTGTGTGACTGTGGTCGTTTGTACGTGTGAAAGACATACATTTTCTCTCGTGTGTGCTTTCATAAGGGATTACACACGGAAGGAAGAATTTATTCGACTTGGGAGTAGTAATTTTCAGTATAATGTAATATGCAAAGCGAAATTCCTTCGTTTGATTGTTTAATAAAGACTTCTCATACTTTTTCGAGCTACGTATAACAATTATTCAATATCCCACGTTTGATAATTTTTTTAAAACTGACTATATACAAAACTGAAAGATCTCTCCGTCATTCGTAAAA
This sequence comes from Megastigmus stigmatizans, assembly GCA_900490015.1. Taxonomy (NCBI): domain Eukaryota; kingdom Metazoa; phylum Arthropoda; class Insecta; order Hymenoptera; family Megastigmidae; genus Megastigmus; species Megastigmus stigmatizans. The sequence goes on from UELV01093144.1 coordinate 6,594, forward strand.
ATCAAGTCTCACTCGAGTGCATAACCCGTCCGTGATGTTGATTCCACGCGAAGCATATTACACGCTGCCATGCAGATATCAATCGGTCGATCCACGCGCGAATATTTACGAACACATAATGCAGGAATAATACACCACAGTACTGTACACACGGACACGAGAGGCGGTGGTCTATTTGCATTCGCTCTCTTGCCCATTTGCCGAACATAACCCAAGGATCATCGTCATTGATTGCAGCTCCGCGCGGGAGAAAGAGAGAGAGCCGGAGATTATCAAGCTCCGGTAGCAGTAGTGCCGCTATATAGCTATAACCCCTGGGGTGGTTCTAGCAACGTTTTGCGCCCACCTACACCCCCCTGCGAGCTCTATGTATGTATGCACGCACACACACACACACGTCGTATTCCCCTTATCCGTGCTCGACCGCGATAAAGTCCGGCCCTGGCACGACGATAAATCCTGACCCTTTTGCCGCAGCTCGCTACACGTGCCTCACTATATACGTATATATATATATACACATGGGCGCACACGTGGTACCGGGAGTCGTATATAGTCGATAAGGACTGAGCGAAAGTTTCGGCTGGCGTTTTCTTTGGCTGACGAGGAATGGGGCTCGCTTTACTGCCATTCGCGAAATTGCGGGATCCGATAGTTGGAAATGCTCAAAAAAGCCGTTGGTGGCCTGCTTGCTGAAATTTATGTATATGGGATAGGATCGATGATCGAGTGCTTTTCTTTTATGCCTTAAATAACAATGAGACGAGGTTATGAATTCCAATTTTTTAACGTATAAATTATTTATTTCTGTTTCAGGTGAGTTTTTGTCAATTCGACTGTACCCAATTCACGGCTTGGTAAAGTATAGGCGTGCAAACTCACATTTGATTTTAATTCTTTTTTTACTTTTCATCGATAAGAGTCAAGTGCATTTTCCTCGGCATTTCCAATAAATTCACTTCTGGCCTGTGAAACAAAAGCTATATGAAAAACCCCTTGTAAACGATGAGAAGTAATATTTTTCACCGACCAAGGGGTGGCCACCACTGGCAACTACAATTTTTCACCAGCGGCAAACTCACATTTCTCCCAGCACTCAAAAAATGTAATCTTCGATCTCTCGACGATTATCACTCCCCACATTCATTATCTCCATTATACCACGCACAAAGCGTATCTCTCCCCCCCCCTCCCCCTATAGTATTCACACTTGCAAGCCCGAAAATTTTCCTATTATACATCCCACCCTCGTTTTCCATCTCTCCCTCCCGCCCCCTCGCATTCGCATTCCCCACACAGTCTAATCGTCATCGGCAACGATTTCGAATTTCTTGCGACGTCATGTGACGCATTATATACGTACGATCACCGCGTTGCGCCGGATTGCCGGGCTATTCACGCGCCGTTAGCAGAGTATGCGCGAGTCGAGCAGGAAAATTTACAGCTGGACGGTCCGGTGTGTGTGCAGCCGCTGCTGTGCTTAACGCGCTTCTAACGACCTTTTCATTATTCCGACTTGTGCCGGCTCGCGAAACGCCCTTATCGCGACGCCGAATGCCTACATCTGCTGTGAGTGGAGCTGTTTTCCGCCGTAGGATATAATATTTGGGGAGGCTGCTAATCTGGCGATTTTCTTCTGCTTCGTATATGTACAAAGAGTTGGATTGTTTGCTCGCGGGAAACCGATCGCTTTGGACCTGAGCCAAATGTTTTACGAATTGTATATATGCACAATACGTATTGCATAACTGTATATAATAACTATTCCAACGATCGTGTCTTCTTTCTTATGATGTATCATTCACGTATCCTTGAAAATATGGAAATACAGGAAGACGGGGAATAATCGCCAGCAAACGCGCGAGAGATCAAAAGCGAGTCTTCAAAATTACCACAGTAGAAAAAAAATGGAGAGGGAAAGAGCTGAGATCTAGCGTCGTCCAAAGCAGCCTACTTAAAAAAAAACCGCCCGCCCACCATTATAACATACTTACACACGAGCAAATCGCTGGCCGCACTCGCAAAAAAACGAAAGGCTCGCTTAAACATATACCCGCAGCAGCATCAGCAGCAACAGAGCTAGTACAGCCCGTACGGAGGCTTACGCGGCACAAAAGCCATTCTGCAGGACGGCGACGATGGCGACTTTATCAGCCGCTGCCGTGAGATGGAGAGAGAGAGAGAGAGAGAGAGAGAGAGAGAGAGAGAGAGAGAGCGGGGGAGTTTTCATGCCTGTTCGACCGAGTTCTCATCTCTCTCTCTCTCTCTCTCTCTCTCTCTCACCCTTTCTCTCGTCTGCTCGCTCTTGCGCTTCCTTCCCATATTACCTTACCAGCTTATATATGGCTATCTATAGACACTAGCCTGACAGTTCAGCCGAGGTTCAACCGGGTTAAAGGCCGTGTAACGATCCTCCGTCGTCGTCCGTGCTCTGGACGGGACACATTGTGCGGGCTGCCAGCAGACTATAGAGCTCTTCCTTTTCTATCACCTGACCCTATATACGCGTTGCTCCTCCTCGCTGCATTTGCATTTGCTAATGAGACGATAAATTTTTGACTCGAGTGCCACGATCGATTTTAAAATGAAAATCGGGGGCTTATGAAATATGGGGTAATATGCAAATGGATCGGGTGACCAGATGCTATTTTGGTTACGTTTACCTTCGTATTATAGAATGTGCAAATTGAAATGGTCTTGCAATGTGTTTATTGCGGTTTTAGTTTATCAAAAACAGGGCATATAATTTTAGGCATATAAAAGAGAGATTATTATTATGCATAAAATATATTTGCAAAACGTATCATTTTCTCTAAAGTGATCCACTTCGAAAATTCAAAGATACATAACAAACTATAACATAGCGATATCGAGAGTCGACAGCTTAATCTCCGGTATAAGAATTTCAAAATTTATGGCGCAACTTTCGATCGCTCAGGGAGCCCATACACCAACGTTAACGTTCATCCGCTCGTGCACTACCGGACTATGCTACACTTTTTGCGTCTGGGCCTCCCGGTCAGCACACCCGGTCGTCGTGCTATAGCGTTTCCATCTATATACAAAACCAAAGGATCGACGTTTCTCTCCTCATTTCGGTTTCCGGTCCACAACTAACTCGCCACTGCATCGACGTTTTTCTATATATATACCGATTGATTAATTGGCGCTTCGATGCAGCTGTTATTCATCGCTCCCTCGTTACACTTGTCTCGTTTCATTGTTATTTTATGCGTTATTGCATTGAGGGACTCGCCCCTTCCTCTTCCCCCCCCCCCCCCCCCCATTTCCGTCGGCCTAACGTGATTTCCATAATAATTGGACGCGCGACGCGGAATTAAACGTCCATAGAGTCTCTCTTTCTCTCTGTGAGGTGAATTTCGTTTATCTTTCTTCCTTTCCCTTGCTTTTTCATAACTGCCGAGTTTTGAATTATTCCCCCTTGTAAATGCAGCAAAAGGTCGAAATTTATGCTTAATTTATGCGTTTTTTCGGCGTCGGTATTCGTCGAATTCGGATGAATCAATCGTGAAATTTGCGAAAGGATCGTTGAATTAATTTTTGGTTGTAATTATAATTCAAGGGAAAAATCTTATGCTTATTGAAAAATACGTTGCCCTTTAATAATAAAGCATGTACTGTTTTTAATCTTTTGAAGCATAAAAATAAAAATCTTATTTATAATTTCACGCCATAAAAAATGTAAGAAAAGAAAACATCGAGATAGAGTGACGGTATATATATATATATATATATAT
>UELV01093235.1:0-13890 GCA_900490015.1 Megastigmus stigmatizans
GTATAACATACTAGTTTTTCAAAAAATTTTAGGCAAAACTCAATTCATATTACAGGAATACTTGTCCCTATTTCATGCTCAGTCTATGTTTCCCACGTTAAAAGTCGAAACATTGACTTCGAATAGTTCAAATTTTAATATCGATACCCCTATTTATTATTACATAAATGAATAAAGGGTAACTTTATTAACTTATATACAAATTTATAGAAATAGTTAGGCAAAGTCGATTTTCAAGAGAACGTCCTTAACTGGCAAAGATTTTTCTATCGGTCTTACAGTCTAATCAATATTAATGGGCAATCAGATTGCCCTTGTTTATAATGACCCCCGCAGAATCTGAAATAAAATTATATTTAACCTGGAAAAACATTTATTAGTAAAGGACAATCTGACCGCCCCCCACGACCCAAAAATGCCAGACGTTTCGAGCTCGCTCTGGCTCCTCATTTATTTGTTTCTAACACACAGTCGGTCATTCACTGGCATTTGTCTGGTCATTTACTGGACAAAGATGGTCATTCACTGGACTTTTACATCTTTTTTACTTTTTTCTTAATTTAAAAAATATTTCTCTAAATAAGTACTTCTTAAATAACGTTAATTCAAAGAAAATATTATTATAAAGTGAGTTAAAAATTAATTTCGATATTTCATGCTAGTAAAATATATTTGTAGCTTAAAAGTTCAATGAAAATGATAGTTCGGTCATTCACTGGTCTGTTTACCCTAGTCGCTCTTTGAATATCAGCCACAAATACACAGTGTTTAACCAGAGATTAGTAAGAGATTACCAGTGAGGTACGGGCGCAGCTAGATGTGCATGGTTCACATGCATACCGTGAGGTGCGCCGTGGTCGAATTCACCACGCTTTTTTAATACAGCACTGGCAATCTCTTACTAATCTCTGGTTTAACGTAGAGCATGCATAAACTCAAAAATAGCTTATTGGCTGTAAGTAGTAACAGTCAGTAGCATTGTTCATAATCGGAGACATCCTGCGCGTATTAAGACATTTAAAAATGATTTTTATCCTGTTTAACATTTATTAGAATTGTTTTTATATTGTAAGAACTGTTCACAAAAACTGTTATCATAATTTTTTTTAAATATACAATTTCGTACATATATATATTAAATACAGAAAAAGTTTTTTTAGTACAAATCTACAATCCTTATACTAAACAAAATCATCATCAATAATTCTTGTACATTTCAGTTATTCAAATTATTTGAATGATTTTTCTTTTAATTTAATGTTTATCGAACACTACTGCATTTCATTTCGTTCCTTTAGGATGTAAAGAACACATGTTGCAAGATTTGTCTGTTTTCTACCTTTGTCTGAAAAACATCTGCCTTCTTTGCTATGATTTCAGTAGAAAAAGACAAGTAGTCGGAAGTACTGTAATCACTTATACTACTTTTTGTTATTATATATGAAATTATACCAAAATTAAATAAACTATATCTACTGATTATAATACTCATATTTTATTGTCAAAGTAATTTATTTTAAGTGATTCGTTTTGCTTTTACGTTTATGTAATAGTAAAACCGAAATAGTTCATCATTACTATCTATCTTTATAATTATAAAAGCTCGCTTACTTTAAAAGTCAGCATAATGTGTAACATGAATATTCCCGTAGTTAGAGCATTAAAACATGTAAGTACTCGTAAACCCTTTTATAAGTAGCCAGGAAATAGTAAGCATGTTCTATTTTAAAAAATTCATGTATTCGCGTATATTTATAAATACTTATATCCGAGAGCAGGAAAATCAACATTTTACGTCGGGTATAAAAGACGCGTCCACATAAAGGTCAGGAAGAAAAGAAACTCATCGTCGTTATCCTCCGAAAATCTGCGAAAGGTACGGAAGCTTCTCCCCGTTATCTACAGGCAATAACCCGTATACCAAAGACTTTCGTTTCAGCCGCATATACTCTCTCGGGTTCACCTTCAGCATCATCGGCCATACACGCAAGATTTCCGTGTGACCGTAATCCAGCAATCAATTGAATTCTCGAGGCGCTACTGTACGGCGATCGCGTGTATGCTGGCTGCAGCAGCTGCTTTCTGTTCGCGATAGAGCTCCAATGAGAACCGTAACGCCGTGACGACGACGAGGCCGACGATGACCGAGAAAGAGCGAGAAGCGCCGTGGCGGCACGAAACCACAGCCCGCAGTAGCGTCTCTCGCTCGGCGCATGCGCGCCTATCAGTCGCTCGCTCTCCGCTGTCATGTCAACAATCGACTTCGTCTCCCGTACCGTCGCCCTTTAAATAGAGAGAGAGAGAGAGAGAGAGAGAGAGAGAGAGAGAGAGAGAGAGAGAGCGAGACAGAGACAGAGAAAGGAAAACACATCCAGCCGCTGCTGCTGCTCGCGAGTAAAAATCGTGTCATCCCGCATCTCTGTATACGACTCGGTCAGCTCGCGTGCGACTCGTCATCAGCTGTACAACAATCAAGGTGTGCACACACAGAGTATAATAGACACGAGAGAGATCATCGAGAAATCGCGCGCGAGGCAGCAATAACAACGAGAAAGATTATGAAGCAGCAGAGCTCGGCCTGCTCGGGAGTCTGCAGATGAGGAGGCGGCGGCGGCGACAGCAGAGGTATACATCATCGTTGATGTCGAGGTCCGCGTCGTCCCGACGCCGAAGACGACGAGTCAGCGAACCGAAACTCAAGGGCTACTACCTGTCGCCCTTACATTCCTCCACCTCGTCGTCTTTGGTATCGTCGCCCTATAGCAGCAGTGCGGACTGACGTCGAGGCCCTTCTCGCTCTATCTAGCCCTGCAAGCAAGCGTTAGATAAAAAAGAAACTATAAACGCGAAGCCAGGGATACACGGCCGAAGGAAAAAAGAAACAAACATGGCGGCGAATCTGGAGGAGCAGCAGTGCCTGCGCGAGTGCACCGAGTACATGCAGCGCTCCAAGATCGTGCCGGTTATGAAGGACTGTTTCGTGCAGCTGTGCGTCGACCAGCCCGAGAATCCCGTCACTTTTCTACGCGAGTACTTCCAGAAGCTCGAAAGGGTGAGTCTCCTCGATTGTTGACAGCGATGCTTTTGGGGCACGTTTGTAACGAGTCGGAGCGATTGTTGCGGTCCATGCTCTCTGGGCGATCGATGCTCCAATCTTTTTGCTCTTAATCTGCCAGCGTACTTAGTTACGGCCTTTTTGAGGTTAATCTATCGATGTTGTCAAACTGTAGTATACATAAGTATACGATCAAGTCTAGCATTCAAATAACGTATAAGCGGATATAAGTTCTTTTTATTTTACATTCTACTAGAATAAAATTTGAAATTTGACAGTTGAAGAGTTTGTAAATCGACATGTTTATCGCAGTAAAGTTGACGTTACTCATTGGAAAGAGGAACGCAATCCTTAAAAGTAAAACTTTTCTAGCCTGCATAAGTATATTCCACATATAATATGCAGGGATGTAGATATAAGAATATTTAAACCCCATAGATTCTGGAAAAATTCGATTTATGTTTGTCAGATAAAATGTAAAGTATGTTCAAGTTGGCGAAAGTATAAAATGTACGTGCAGCCGACACACACCGGTATAAAGAACGTGCCTTACTGGATACGGTTTGTACCACGCGCTAACTCCATGAACTTTGACCCTGTTTTTTTCCCAACCTTCCCCCCCGAGCTTAACGGGATCAGTTTCTTATTTTCGGGGCTGAAAAGTTTTTCTTTCAAGGATTTTTCATCCACGCGGATTCGAGACGTTCTCCCTTTTTACCGGGAAAAGACACCGAGAGTTTGGAATCAAAACTAATATGTAACTTTGTCTCTTAGCAAAGTAATGCATTTTTGTTACGTAAAGTAAGTAAACTTTTTTTTTCTTCAAGACAAAATTCAGTGGGTTGCACGTGTTTTTTTTCAATTCCGATATAAATGCCCCGTAGCAATGTACGATTGTCTGAGATTTATGCAATATGACATAATATTCATCTGTTGTAATAAAAACAGGTATTATAGAATAACACAATTGGATTTGTTATAAATAACGATAAATCACTTTAACGATGATATTTTTTTGCGATCGTAAATTCTTGTAGTTTTATATAGCAATTCTCATCAGTGGTAAGAATTATTTGCAGCATGAAAACAAAGTGTACAACGTAACTTTTAACGATGCAGTATACTGGAACATTTTCTGTCTCACTGACGCTACAAATTTTATAAAATAAATTGCTCACGGCAGATTGTGGTTAAAAAAAACTGAAAATAAGTATTCTTTGTCCGTACTTCTAATTTCAAAAATAGTCAAATAAATTACAATATCTAACAGTATTTTAAAAACAATTATTTTAATTGTTTGGTTCCACTCAATTTCATTTACGGAATATTTTAAAACGTGCGTTAAATACCTGTTTCTACAATTAAATTTCAAAATACGTACGTATTTAAATTTCGTAGAGATTTGATTTACAACCTGTTATCTGTAGTAAGATACCGTCTATGAAATTAAGGATGCTGAATAATAGACGTGCGTTCACTTTCATTTTAACCTTGTCAATTTTACTATTACGGAATTATTTGTTAAAAAATAGAACCTCTAGAAGCGAGTTTTTATTGTAAGTAAGCACTTGATGATGCATGTGCAGGTAAATATTTTTGGCTAGCATGTGATACTACTTATATGGCAGAAATCTGTTTTTGTTACTTTCGTGGTTTGTAAAATAAACGAGTTTTGGCTAGTATTCAAATCAGGTCAATTCTCTACGAACTTTCCTGTACACTTTTATAACTTTTCAAGAGAGATTTTTTTTTAATGTTTTGTGAACGCTGACAATACGCAGAAACATACTGTCATTTAATCTTCTATGAATTGTATTTCATTTAGATTATAAAACAAACTTCTATATGGCATAAGGTATCTGTAATTAATTAAAAGCAATGGCTAGTATAAAGTTCATTTAATTGCTTTCATTATTATGCTGTCATTAAGCTTAAGTATAAAATGTTGTTATTCTATAATATTAAATGCACTCGAAAATGCACTTACAAATCATACTTTCATTACTGAAGCTTGTAACAACAAACGTGAAATTCAATAATTTACGCATATCGTATTAAATTTACATATCAATCATACATAAAAATCATTTTAAATACAAATCAAAAACTAGATTTAAAATTGATTTAATATATTCCTTTCCTATTTCAGAGTAGTATCATTTATAATTTTCATATATTCGAATGGTACTGAAGTATATGGAACATAATACACAATCGCCCCTTTACAGAATATTTTTAAAAAAGCGTCATTGCGCACCAGTAAATCCGCATACAAGAAGAAAAACGTGTGCTTATCCCCTGTGGTGCTTATATACATTATAATATCTGCTTGTAGTGGTGAATTTTTCTGCACGGGCGAAGGTATTGATAACGCGTGCATACACACCAGTAATACTCGTTGTCAGGCACATTATATATACAACCAACCGAAAAAAAAGAGAGAGAGAAAGAGAGAGAAGTGATCCTCGTAGAAATAAAGAGAGTGTGCAAGTAGCAGCCTCGTGACTACCTGTACACGGCCACACAGAGGCGTGACGTCAAAGCCATTGTCCTGTGACGTCACGATGATAGACGACGACGGCTCGAGGCTGTGGCGTCATAAGCCTCGCGATACTCCTATCTCTATTTCTCTATGTACATATATATATATATATATACGTGATGTCGTGTTGCGCTTGGATTATATCCGCGAACTCGGGCCGAGAGAGAGAGAGAGAGAGAGAATATATCTCTGCGCCTGGTTGCGCGCCTCCCATGCCCAACCGCTCTATTTTAAGGTCGCTGTTATACTGCCTACATCGTACGTATGTGTATTTGCTACACTGCCGCGCGCGAGATCATCGTCGTTGTCTGCCACTTCGTTGGCTACTGGCTTTACACACACACACGTATATGTATATATATCACGTGCCTTTTCCCATATAATTAAGTTCGGCGTGATTTATTCCGATTTACTCGCGAATTAGCTTCCGTCCCGCGCGTAGATTTGCAATTATTTTTGCAAAGACTTTCCTCTAGGTTGTGAACGAACAATGATTGGTGGTTTTGTTTATTATGAAGTGTAGCGGTTCAATAGATAGCGATGTTTTGGGTTAATCTTGTATTAGCCCCATAATTAATTTTTTTTTCGAGCTTTCTTAATAACGATATAGTAGATTAAGCTCCGCGAGAGAAAGAGAAAGACAGCTAGAAATTATTAAAGTAATGTGTCCATTCTCTCGTAACTCGAACTTTACAAATATATATATTTTATACTTCTCGTTTCGCGTATGTAACATAAAGCAGCAATTACAGGCGTGTACATAAATTATCCGTGTATGTCAAACTGAAAGACGCGCATTCATGCCTCGGCTGGCTGTTTTCAACATTGTTTCTCATTGTAATGAAAATACCGTTAATGCAATGAAACTTATATAGTCGTAAAGATAATATAAGATAGGTACATTACAAACGAAGGAATCACAGCCACGAATTCGCATAAGCGCACGAGACTATCGCAAGGGCATTGTTCCACGACCAATATAATAGATTTCAAAACCGCATCATGGTCTTGAACAAAGTGCATAGAAATTATCTAATAAATCGTATATGAAAAAGAAAAGAGGGAAACGGGAGGAGGCAACGTCACACAGTCTCGTCATTCGCGATTAACCGGACCGGCCAAGGAAGAAAAAAGCTCCGCCGTTATAAGCACTCGTAAGAGCTGCTGTCAATCTAAATTTAAAGCCCTAAAATTGACCTGGCCGCCGTCACCATCATATACCGGCGTTTTACAGCGCTCGAACGCTCACCTCTCCACACACACCAGTAATTATCTGGAACAAAGTGCTCCTTATTAAATCCCTCCCCTCTACTGCTCTTTGCCACTTCATATACCGGTGCATTTACTACAATACGCAATTCAGTAGCTGCCGCGTTGTTGCTGCTGCTGCTGCTTCTGCTGTTGCGGTCTCGTATAATATAGACGCGTGTACAATGAGCAACGGCGCGACGTGGCAACAATGAAATGGCAACCCCCTCGACTCGTAGCGAACGACGCCAACTTTAATGACGTGAGGGCCATTCTGTTCACGAGGAAATCTGTCCTTCCGTCGGCGGTTTTTCTCGCTTTTCTGGATCGAGATGCTGATGCGAGCTCTTTTTCGCTGTGGCCTTGCGGTAAACTCGAGTATAATTGATACATTTTGCAATTTGGTCAATGGAGGTGCTAATTTTCCTGATACAATTGTTTCGGAGAACAAAGCTTTGTGCTTGAAAATATTCTTTCTAGATTTAAAACTTGTTTAAAGAAGATACGCTTCTTTTCTCGAAATTTTTATTGTAGAGATTCACAGTTGTATTTACCTACATGATTTCTTGGAAAACACAAGTGAAAGTCTATCGAACTATATCTAATGCTACAAAGAATTAAGTAATCCAATTAATTTCATTTATCAATTCGCTTATTCAAGATCTTTGCACGCATTCGACAAACTTTATAGAACATCGAGTGATAATTGCGTTAGATCATTAGAGTCAAGCTTGCAGCTTCGGAAGAGCCACTCATGCACACACGGCCGTAATCAGAAATGTAACGGTGCGACAACGAGGCGCTATACACATATAATTTTACGCGCACTCGTATTGCAGAGATCGATCTACGAGAGCGTGATTTTTGTCATTCAACAAGTCCTGAATTCGGGTATAAAAGGAGCAATAAAAAAACAAGTGGAGAACAAAGTAGTACAATGATGGAGGTGGTTATGTGGCCATATTTGTAAGATGATGGGTACGAACTGCACTTTCTTAGAAAGATAGTGGAGTCTATTTTATGTAGACCTTCTGTTTAAGTGCCACATTATGCGGTAATAGCTCAAAGAGCCGCGATGCACTTTCATTTTTGAGCTTTTAAAGCGTCCGCGCGCGATATGGAAAGTGACTGTCAAATTTTGCGACCTCGGTATCCTTTTTGCCCTTTTGGAACAAAGTGTTTTTACGGCGTGCTCAAAAGTGTACTCTTATAATTTTAAAATATTTCGAGTCTCGTTTTTCCGCAGACGTATATATCAACACCATATTAGGTAAGAATCAGTAGTAATATACAGTGAACTGTCAGACTAAACCAAGTAAGGCGCACGCGACAATCACTTCTATTTTCACAAAACACATCATCCTAATGCGTGAATTCGTTCGTTCCAAGTCTTTTTCCCAAATTCTCCTGTATTCAAATTGAAGAGTACAATTTACTTTCTAAATTTATATACTGCATGCTTATCTAGCATGCCTAACTGGATATCGTACAATGATTAGGGAAGAGTTGCATGTTTAGAGCCGATTATTCTTATGGCTGTTGCTATCCGCCTTTTGTATTCTCATTCCCGCTGAGTTGAATCTCAAGCTTTCGACGTAGGACTTGAAAAATCGGAAATGCTGTATACTCGCCTATAAAGCTAAAAACCAAAGCATCTTCGTTCTATACAGATTTTCCTCGATTTACAGGGACAATAATTGATTAATTGCTTCAAAGTGCATACGCGCACTATGTGGATCCTACTTTAAGAAGACTCCACTTATACGCACACACGACGACCCTAACCTTATTTCGAATGAATCAACTATACCGTCAAAGTACCTCCACGCAAACATGGCTTTAAAGTTTGCATCGTTGGAACTCCAACGAACAAAATTATAATTCAATGCTCAATCTTCTATTCGATCTAAATTTATTTTTATTTTTATCTCAAAATTCGCGTATACACTTAACGAATGATAATTAGATAGTTAAATAAATTTAAAGGAAGCATGATTCTAACGTTGCAAACTTCAGACCCATACGCAAACTCGGTTTAGTTTCGCGTCGTGCGCGTCATTCCCATCGTAACCAAATTCATTCGTTAAAAGGCATCCCCAAAATAAAACATACTCACGCAAAACGAGTCGGGCTGGATCATTCGAAAAAGCAACGAAAACCTCGACTGCGTGGCATCGTCGCGATAATATAACCGTATACGCGTATGTCGTTCAACGTGAATACTCCCACCTTTTACGGTGGGATACGGCGGTGCACACAAAACCGTTTTCCCTCACCGTCTGTGTGGACACGCGAGGCTGTTGCACTTCTCGGGCGGCACGTCGCACCACCTAATCGAAAAACGTGCCCGACCGTACTTATACTCTAAATATACGGTACACACGCAAGAATGGCGCAAAATCGAAAATCCACAGAGGGAGAGGAGAGCGAGGAGAAAGAGATGTCCACCGCCGCACGCGTACACGTAAGAGAGTTCAAGGTCGCGCGATGGTAACGACGAGGCGCGCATATCGCGTGGGGAAACCGTGCGCGAATCTATTCCCTTGTTTCACACACACACACACACACACACACACACGAGCTGCGGAAACGACGTGGCTATAGAGATCGTTCCGCTGATATTGTCAGAGGCTTGAGGTGTAGGGAGAAAATGTGCGCGCATAAAATGTATATGCGCGCAGGTTCGCATGCTGTACATAAGATGGTATTGTAGGCGCACAACTCGAAAGTTTCAGATGCTTCGAGGTGGAATTGGGCGCGGACCGTTTTGTTGAACTGCGCGCGGTTTCGGTATTTGCGCCGTTTGCGGGGGGATGAATTTTATCGGAGAATATGGGGAATGCGAGCTGGCTTCGAGGCGAAATTTCGGATGGGTTATGGGTTATCGTGTAGAGGCGGGAATATTGAGAGAAAAATTGTACGACGAGTGATATTGCTGTAGTGTAGACGTCTTTTCTTAAAGTTTTACAAAATGTTGATTGAGGAATCGTGTCATATCTTCAAAAAGGTTATAGTCTTGTTAAGAGTATAATCTATAGCGAAGATTTGAAATGGTTAGAAAATATGTCAATCTGCTATATTTCAAAAACTATAGGTATGCATGTATTTAATAAAATTTGAATATTTAAAATAGAATGATGATTGTATATATGTATAAAATGCAATTTTAACTGTATAGGATAAAAATCTGTTTTGAGGAAATATCAATATTAAAGAGCATTTGAAGACTATAAAATTTTGTCTAAAATGAAACCTTTCGAATAGTAAAACATCATCATTCATATGTACCGTGTGTCATACACCAAATACACATAACGCTGACCATTTAATAACCTCCAACTCTGAGATTTACCTTAGGTAAATCTCAGTCCAAGCTTCAATTTCCGCTAGAATTGAAACTCTAATTTAAATGTGGATTTAGGTTATCATCGCGAGTATGAAAAGCGTAGATTGTCAATTAAATATCAAGTTTGAGTGGCAAGAAATATGTGGATAGATATGTTATATTGTCAATATTGCATTTTTCGCGCAAAACGCACTTAGAAGAAAACTAATTAAATTAATTAATTAATAATTTATTAATTAATTAAGAATAATTAAAAAAGGAAATTAAAACTTTGAGCTCGCTTGAATTAAAATACAATCAAAAAGTAGTTACAGAGTACACACATTAAAATGTGACAAAGTTTCGGTTGCAAAAAGATTATCGTCACTTTAATTTTAAATTCTTTCCTGGAGCGTTTGAATTCATTCTTAACACTGCACTTGTAAATAACAATAAAACAAAGAGTATAAAAAGACATTTAATTAAAAAAATGTAACTCCCTTACTTGAAGTGAAATACATGAAAAATAGCCGAGTTGATTATTTCCTATGCTTAATACGCGAAAATAGAATGACACTGATTTTCAATTAAGTTTTTATCAACTTTCCCTTCAAGTAAGGGGGTTAATTTTTTTATTAAATTAAACGTCTTTTGGTGTCCTAAATAATGACGTAGGTTTCGTACGTTGCCCCTAGACTTTACTTATTATTCCAGTCTCGTGGGCATCCTCCTTTTTTGACGTTAAATGTTTTGTGATCGAATAAAAATAAAGCAGCGAATGATCGATCGAGAAGAGACATAAAAAGGATACAAGTATACAAGCGCAATAAGGAGGGAATATAATGAAAGGAGTTTTGAAAGTCGGTAGAAAATACCGAAAAGGGTCGGGAAGAGGATCAAAAGGACTGAAAAAGTTATAAAACGAGGACTAATAACGTGGACAAAGTTGGAAAGCTATAGATGATACAACGGCACCAAGTAAGTTATTACAAAAGAGATCCGAGTGATGAAGAAGTTTAGGGTGTGGGAGTTCGAAAAAAAAGCGACCGCGAATGTGCTGCGCACTTAAAATAAAGTGCGAACCAGGAATAAAATTTTACAGGGTGACAAATTTTACGAGGAACGGAAAACCGTTCGAGCAAAGTTCTTGGATCATTTACAAAGGGCGAAGTAATATTATCAACATTTTTTCTTAAACAGTGTACATTTAATCATATTCCTTTATACGCCTACGATGTGTACAATTTTTGATAAAGCTATGCAAGTATAACAAGAGAGTCAATCTCTTGAATCGATCATTTTACGACAAAACGAATGTGGGTCGAAATTGGCTGGAAGCAATGGGTCCGCGAGATTTCTGTAGAAAAGGCAAAGAATACAAGCTAAAGGAAGAAAATAAGAAAGGAGAATGAGGATCGCCTGAATACATCGCAAATGTCGTCCCTTTTCATCCCGACATCAGCCCCAGCGCTCTTGATACAACACACGACTTGTGCCCGATACAAGCGCAGCCCTTTCACCTTGGCAAAATGGATGTATTCTATATATCAAGAAAAGGATGAAATAGGAGAGAGAAAAACACGCGAGGTAAACGTGGAAACTCTGTATAAGATGGTGCGTAGACGTGGATTTTATGGGAGGTTCGTTTTTGAAATTATCTGCACGAGTACACTTTCCCGGATTCTTCTCTTGTTTGTTTAATTCTTTTGCGGCGTCGATGTGCGATTCGTTTGAGGTACATCGTCAAATGTTCCACACATATACTGAATATTAAAATATTTTGTGTGTGGATGTATAGTAATAGCTAAGCTCCAGAAAAACTGTTGCGGCTCTGTTGTTACATAAATTTCCATTATCATCACTATGATATTTAATTTTACATTCTAAAGGCTTAACTAAATCTTAATGGCATTTTTAAGCTCTTAAATGCAGTAAAAGAATGTTTCATTTTTTTAATTATAAAGCTTTAAATATAAACATAGAATAATCTAACTTTTAAACCGTCAGTCGAATATTTTTCCCTAAAAACTCTTTTCCCAACTGGATTATTCACAAAAATCAACTGCACGAAAAACTTGTGCTTCCAATTCAGTCTACAATTTAAGCTTCTTTTTTTTTTGTATTATTATTACTCGCGGCGGAGACGACAAGTGCCAGATATATGCGTAGTAGAAAAGTGTCTCAGAGCATGGAATCGGGGTCGTGACTCTGCGCACACTCCTCTCTTTCTCTCCCTCTCGTCATCGTTGTCTTCGTCGTCGTCACCTTGCTCGGTCACACGTCTTCAGAGGACCGCGCACGACAGCTCGTGCCTACTCTTCCGTGTGTTTACATTCTTCATCTCTCTCTCTCTCTCTCTCTCTCTCTCTCTCTCTCTCTCTCTCTCTCTCTCTCTCTCTCTCTCGCATACATGCTCTCACGCATCATCTGTCCCGCGTATATTGTATACGTGCTAAACCACGGCTGTGTATAGGACTTTTTGCGAAAAATCGAGAGGACTGTGTTGGCCAATTTCATTTTATTCTCTCTCTCTCTCTCTCTCGCTTTGTGCACATACACACACCGAGTTTGGTACAAGTCGCTAGGATTCCAGTCGCACGAAATATTGGTTTTCACTTGGCACGAATAATCCACGAGACGTGTATATATGTACATATGCACGTACGAGAGAGGAAATTTGACTTTTCGAGCGCACATTTCACGTGCGCGGAGTACTTATATAGGCGAAACAATAGTCGCGACGTTCAATAACCTCCCCCCAGCTGTCCTATACCTTTATAGCGAAATATTCACAATAAGTCGCTGATGAGGTTTTCGAGCGGAGGTCAAAAAGGAGGCGGATGTACATCCATCGATATTTTACCCTCTCGTAAAAATATCGATTTGTCTGGCCAATATAATGTTACAGCTATACGCAAAATATAAATAAGGCGTATACCTCGTTTTTCTCCTTCGACGGTATAACAACGAGGCTTTAAAAATTTTTTTAATTGCCACGCAAGCCGCGAGAAATCTTGACCTGGAATGCGCAATATACGGGATTCTTACAACAATATAAAGCATCATTACACATTTATTTCTCTCTCTCTCTCTCTCTCTCTCCCTCTCCGACCAATTCGTGATCCGAATCGCAAACGACAAAAATGTCCATCATCTCGCTCCTCCACCCCTCCGCGTATATAGTAATGAAATTCCCGAGCGGACTCGCGCGCGCATATCCACACGACACGATTTGCATTCCCCCCGTTTTCATCGGCATTAATTTCACTTTGCTCGCATACACGCGCGACACGCGACATAACCAAAAAGAAAAAAAAAGATAGATATATAAACGTACACACTTGAAAAAGCGATCGATCAGGTGGGCCGGCAAGAAAAGTGCTGTCCGCAAAAGTAGTTTAGCCTTTGAGAGCCACAGCGACGGCGGCACAGGCACACAAAACGTTCACGATAGAGTCTCTTACGCGCGCGCGTGCTCGAAACTTATTAGAGCATCGTGCACACACGGTCCATTAAATCGTTAGTCTTCCGGCGAGCGACGCACGTAATCAAATTAACTTTCGGCTTGAAAGCACGATGTTGTACACAAGAGAGTTTCTGCCTCCATGCCAAAGAGTCGATCTTCGTTCTTTTTTCTCTCTCTCTCTCTCTCTCTCTCTCTCTCTCTCTCTCTCTCTCTCTCTCTCTCTCTCTCTCTCTCTCTCTCTCTCTCTCTCTCTC
>UELV01093249.1:0-45244 GCA_900490015.1 Megastigmus stigmatizans
TATAAATAACTGATTTTACTATACTGTTTGGCAAAATTCATAATATTATTTACTAAATTAAAAAATAAAGTTATTGAAATTTTACTGCGTATAATTTTTAGTATACACGTTAGCAATTTTTAGTTACTACTCTAATCATTTTTCAGTGTCTGGACTTGCGGAAATTATTGAATGTATGCTAATAAGTTTTATAATTATTGTAAAGTTTCTCATAATTTGACTCTGTCTCGCCATTAGTGAAGATTATAGTAATTTTAAAGAGAGTATTTTTCTCCGTGTATGAAGAAGTCAAAGAATGGATCGATTTGTGGATCGCCTCAAAAGACGCATCATATTTTCGAGATGGTATCCGACAATTGCCCGAAAGATGGCAAAAAGTAGTGGCTAGTGACGGACAGTACTTTGAATCATAAACAGCTAATCACTTTTTCAGAATAAAGCCTCAAATTTTCGAAAAAATCGGCGGAAGCAAAGTTGTGCACCTAATACAAAAATTATTTAATACACTAGGAGTACTCTTCATTTTTGGATTTATTCTAAAAGTGAAATCCAGTGTTTTGAAATAAAAAGTTGAACAGACAGAATAAAACTTTACTTAATAAAAATGATTGCTTCATACCCATTCGGAAAGTTAAAAGAATATGATGAAAGTTTGATTAAGACCGATGTCTTACGGTACTCGGCGTACATCTACTTGTATGCAATTTATAGGTAAAAAGTTTAATTTTCATTTTTTAATGTTTCTATAGATTAAGAAAGTTAATTTTTTCAATAAAATGTTTTGTATACGATTGTAAGTATTTCATAGGTTTCTTGTACATTAAACAACATCGAAAATTTGTACAACATTTTCATATAACTAATAGCATGAGTAATATCATTGTAATTGCGAAAGGAGAATACTTGGTGAGCAAACATAAATATTTATAGAAGCATGAACGTTTGAAGAAATGCTATGAAATGCATAAGTAGTAAGATTATGATTTAGGCTGGACATGATGAATGAATTGAATCAAGTAAACCTTCCAAATCGATGTTTGTTTGTTTTTTTTTTTTTTTTTTTGCTAAAACTATTTAGATTCCTTACAGCTCCTTCAATTTTGAAAAAAAATCAAAGGAAACTTATTATAAAATCTTAATCTGTTTAAATGTGAATTTCTTTATTTGTTCATTATCCAAATAAATCTTATAAATTATTTTTCTAATAAATGCCACTTTTAAATCTTTTAAGAATTGAAAACCTAGTGAAATCTATAATATTATATGGAGTTAAAAAAGGAACAAAAAATCATTTTATATTTTGCTTAGTTTTAATAATTACGAAATTTTGTAACTTTGCCTTTTTGTGTAATAATTCGAAAGTCGAGGCCCCCAAAACTTCGTTTATTCTAAATTTTCTGTTTCGCTAGAATGAAGCTTTAGCACTCCAAGGATCGACAATTCGATTTTCTAAGTTTTGTATAAAAGTTATAATCTAATAACTGGTAGAAAAATAACAGGTTTAACGGTTACTAGACTATACATGTATAATAAAATTTAGTTCAGAATTCACCAACTTCAGTGATATCTTATATTGCTATATTATATCTAAAAACACAACTGTATTAATCTTATATGCTTCAAGCTTTATTATTCTAAGCTTTCTTATTACATTGAAACGCTGTACTTACTTTGTTACCCTTTTAGTGCAACACAAATGATAAAAACGTTAAGGTAAAGCGACTACTTTACGAGTAGTTTAGTCAAAGTAACTGAAAAAAAATGGAACTGTGATCGCCGAGTCAAAAGCGCATACACCGCTTGCCGTAGATTAATTATTAATTGAAGTTTGTAAGACACTTTTCATAAAAATATTATAAAAATCGTATCTCCACAAAGCTTAATATTGTATTCTAAACCGTTCATTTTAATTTATTGAATGTTCACATCTACAAATCATTTTTCATTATAATCTTGAATAGAGATAATTATTTTAATAAAGTGTTCGATAATTTGACATTTAGGTAGTTTACATTCAGCAAATCTAGATCGATGATCTAGATGAAAATTGCGAAACCTGTTACGCTGTTTTGCTTCAAATGGTAAATCCGTATAATTTTACTTTTAGCTTTTATTACTTCACACAGAATAATTATAGGCAAATAATATGTATTTGACACAATCATTTGCCAAGTATTTTGAAAGATATCTAAAAATAATTTTCTCCTGATCTAAACGTAATAAGCTACTTTACTTGTTTGACGTATCTGCTCGATATTTTCAACGCTACGTTTTCTCTAATATGATGCAATATAATGCATAAATGATTTTCAATGAATTTGAAAGGATAAATTATGTATTGTCTAAAGTGATTATCAATGACAATCAAATAATAATAAATAATTAAATAATCATCATATAATAAGTCGCTTAATTAATCAACCGAATGTCCTAGCTATAGAATATCTATCAATGACACATTGCTCGGATTGGTTTTGATACACTGCGGATTACCGAGGCAGTATACAAAAATCACTTTATTCAGGATTCGTTTCGCCTTTGAAGCCGTAATTTTCAAATACAATACCTGGATAAGCTTGTGATTCATAGCAAAACGTAGTTGCAGCAAACGATTTCTATTGTGTATAACTGGTGCAGACCAATGGGCGTTGTATACTTAATATTCCCTGAATAGTAATTCAGACAACATAAAGGTTTGTTAAATAAAAAAAATTGAGCGATATTTTTCTACGGGATTTTAAGGTTCGTCTGCACTATGTGTAATTTATTATGCAATAAAGTATGAACTTGTGTACTTTTTTAACAACCAATACCATCCCCCACCAGCACTATTTCATGTACCAATACTTTTTATAATATAATACAAAAAAGTTCTCATAAGTTCAAGTAAGTTGAAAAGCAGAATTAAATCTTTTGGTTAATAATGAAAATTTGATGTTCGTATCCAAATCATCGAAAGTAGTCGTATCTAATCTTATGAAAATTGTGTTGAAAGATTAACTGATGTTTTTCAACAAATATTCAATTACGCCTTAAAGAAACCGACTGCCTTTTACAACTATATTTTTGATTCAGATACGAAACTGGTTTTGCATTCAATGCTCTTAATACTATGTAATACATATGAAATTATTATGCAATAATGATGAAACTGATTTTATGTTGTATTTATTATTTTTTAAAAATCAGAAAATTTCATGACGATCTTATATGATGCATCATGTACTTTCCAATCACAAATGACATGTAAAATACATTAAAAATTTTTAAGATTGATTCGAAATCATTTTTCATTAATATTTTTTTTCTTTTCGCAATTTATTGGTATAATATTCAACCTTAGTTATAAAAAAATAAAGTTAATGAAAGAAAGACAATGATTGATCTTGTCGATTTTTAAAGGAAAAGTATATTTATAAATTTTAAAGCATTCTATAACTGTTTTATGTAAATATTCACTTTTAGAGCGTAAACGCGAACCTGTATAGAACTTTCTCGAATAAGAGTTTCAGAAAAGCGCAGTGCGGTACAATCCGAACTACAGATTAACAGGGCCGTGTGCAGGGACTATCTGCATGCGGTTTTTATTAGGATTTGAAATCACGTTCTAAATAATACGACATGTTACAATAAAAAATCGTCGTAGAAAATTCAACCACAATAATCTACAACGCTATCGTAAAATAACTCCTTATATGTGTTTGGCTGAAAAGGGGATGCAAACGAAGACGTGTAGTAAGCAGATGAACTCTGTCTTGTCAAAATATGAAACTTAAAAAGAAAAATTAACCTGGGGTTGTGTGAGAAGTTTACTGAAATGGAAAAATCAAGTTTTCGTGTGAAAATTAGTAGTGAAAAGTGCAAAAAATTACTTTCAAAATGTTTCCTTACTTGTATACACGGGCAAATTCGTATGGGAATCTTTAATTTTACATAGATTCTTCATGTTTGAAGTAGTTTTATGCGTTCCCTATTGATATTTATCGGGGGCATCTGTTGGCATCCTCCTTTGAAACTTTAACGCTTAATTCTTACGGGAAAACTACCACCGCAGATCCATAGTTGCGCTCCCAGACGCGCTTATACAAATCTTAGATAACGATCAAAGCGCAAACAAACACGCAGATCGATCATGTAACAATTTCCAGTCTCTCTCTCTCTCTCTCTCTCTCTCTCTCTCTCTCTCTCTCTCTCTCTATCTCTCTCTCTCTCTCCCCGGCAAATTGTGCAAATGCTCTACATTTCCGCGTAACATTGGAAATTTTCCGCAGTTAAATAACGGCCAGTGCAGAATTCGAAAAGCGTCCGGTAGCTGGGAGTAAGAGCGCGAGTCTAAGAAGAGGTAAGAGAGCTCACGGAGGCGAAAATAAAGTAAACCAAAACGAAGTTTAAACTTAGTTAAAGGAGTGCCAGGAGCTTTAAGTGTTTGGAAAATGCTGGGCCGTGCAGCTCTCTCTGCTACAGTGAGAGAGGGAGAGGGAGACAATAATTTCACGGCTCGATTTAAGGTAGTTAAAGATAGGTATTAGTTCGAGGTAGACGAAGAGTCGCTAAAGATAGACAATCCCTAAGCGCGAGACGAGGCAAGAGCGGGTCCAGCCCTAAAGCTCTTCGTGCAGAGCGCGAACCGAAATGACTGAGAGATGCGTTCGGCATGTCAACGCCTCGTCTGTATGATTTCGTGCTTAAGCGAGCTTGAGACGCGAGACTGAATCTTCGCTTTTAACGACGCAGGCTTTTTCAAGGATATTTCCACTCGGGCGTTTCGGAGCCTCTTTTTTTTGTTAGCAAATTTAATTTTAATAAATGTATGAAAATTTCAAGTTTGGTAAGAACATGAAGGATTGAAAGTTTGTGTATAGGAGAATTTGTTTAGTTAAAATATATTAAAATTATCGTATTATACATTAAGTGATTAATTACTTTAGAGAGAATCACTAAAAAAAGGAATTGAGCAATTAATTCATATGAGAGAAGGAATTTGTAAAACATTAATTTTTCATCAAGCAGGAATTTTTCGTTATTTTTTAATCCACAACCGTGTTCGTATAATACTTTCAATTGTATTGCACATGCATTAAACTAACTCTTATAGTAACAAAATTAAATTTCGTAGAGGATAAATTACACTTTATATAACAGAGACATTTCGATTCGCTATAAATAGCCTGCGAGCATAATTTATTGAAATTCGCCCGATGCTATAGGTGTAATATCAAACTTTTTTTGCGCACAAACGTCGTTTTGAAATAACATTTATAATCGTCCAGCAGTTCCTGAAACAAATTGGCTTCACATGTTGCTACGGTAGCGCGGGGAGCTAGCGCATATATAATAAATCGTTGTTTTGTGTTCCTTTTTCACGAGTCGCGCGGAGTGCCAAGAGAATCAAGCCCGTGGGTCAAAGACCGAGCGTATTACTATCTTATTCCGAAAAGACGCATTTTCGAATAGTCGCGCTGCCGTATCCAGCTGTTCTAAAAAAAAAGAAAAAACGGTTTATCAAATTCCAAATAAATATTTACAACACGACAAAAGTCTTATTTGCGCGAAACGAATTAATATTTGTCATTTTTAAAGCGGATATTCATATTAGGTGGCTTTTTCATAGTAAATCAACGTCGTTGCTTTAACAATAATAATTCAAATTAATATTTATACGTGCACATTGTGATTGAAATTTATAAAAGTGTAGCTTTTGCTTCTTCGGAGTTGTTAAAGTTTTTTGCAAAACTAAAATTTAACGTTTTTATCGATCGGAAGCAGGATGTTTTAACTAAAATGGTTGATATATTTTTACAAAAAGAAACTGGGCTGGTATTTACTTAAAAGGAAGCCAGCTTCCAAGTAAACTTTGTAGCGATATAATTGAAATTTTTTGCCAAGAATGGAAACACTGCAAGGCAAGAAGCGATTCTATGGAATCCCAAAATTTGTATCCTCAGTATGTGATGTTTAACTAATAAATTTCAATTCAAAGGAAATGAAACTGTTGCGTGAGGAAAGCTCGGAAATTCAAGAGTTACAGTATATTCAATATCTGTTTGTTCGATCTGTAAATGCGACTGTGTTAAACATTCTAATTAATGAATATTAACCGCGTATCATCAACTTTCTCCAGGATAAGTAGGATTTATTATTTTTCTTTATAAGCTTTAGTGTCGTCCTCTAGAAAGTCAATTTTTTATAAATTTTTCGATAAACAAACTGTGCTGGAAAACTGACTAAGGGAATATTGCAGTAAAGTAATGAATGTATGAATTTTACGGAAATATGAAAGCAAACAATAATTATAAATATGATATAGTTATGATAGTAAATGTAAAATATATCATAAATTCAGTCTTATGCAGATAAAGATATTAAATTTAAAAAAAATAGTTGCTTTAAAGAAAGTTGAAAGCAAATTGTCTCCTTTCAGCTATAATGTACAATAAACTCGGCCTTCTTATAAATATTTTTCTATATAAGAGGATTAATTCGTTTTTTTTAACATTTCTTATACTCGCTTAGGGTCATTATAATTTTCGAGTCTAGAAAATGCTTATAAATAATTTAAAGAAGACCATATTTATATGATTTTTTTTAAAAGGACCAAATATTTTACATACTGTGCAGGTATTTCAAAGTTTTGGTTGGCGCGAATCGCTGAGACAATACGATGATGTTACTACAGCAAAAACGTTTGATACGATCATGAAACCTTTCAAAGCATATAATCCATTTTCTTCGCACATATAAAACAATATAACAACAGTACTAAAAGTTAACATACGATATACATGTAGGTATAAAGCAAATATATGTATGTACATTTATCATCAATTTTGTATATCTCATTGAGAATATAAGTAAGCTAGTGTCTTACCCTAAATTGAATTATATACAACGGCAAGGTAAAGAGAATGTTATTAGATCATATAAAAAACTGAAATTATTTTATTTTAAAATTCTAACAGAAAGGGGCTGACGTAATTAATTAACAATGATTATATTTTTACGATAAAAATTGATTTATTCACGTGATAATCGTTTGCATCGATGAAAAGGTTAAAGTTACTTTTGTTAGATCAATGTTTTGAAAATCTTCAACAATAAATGTTTATCCCTTATCCAAGTGAATCGTATACTAAAGATTAACTGTTAAAAATTAATTGAAGATATTGAAACTTTAAAAATTAAACACCATTCATAATTAAATTTATAGGAAGATGGCGACATCTTGCAGATAACTCATGCAGGCTCTCAATGAAAACATGAATATGGACTGCATGATCTGATGCAGTACGCAGTATGTGCAACGTGAATGCGATAGAACTTACCATTGGCGGTAATCGAGAATGGCGATTGGCGACATCTCGGGCAATTCACCAGAGTTCCGAGAAGCTGAAAGACGAAGCGTAGACGTCTCGTAAAGTAAACTTCTACTACTTCTAGGCAATTTTTTTCCAAGAAATGCGTCTTTCGCGTAATATTACCATTCGTGGTAGCAATTTAAGACCGCACGAAAGAGCACCGCGCTTATCGTCACCATATTGATTTGATTCTTTTCAAAATAGCGGTTCGATACGCTCTACTTTCGTGCGACTACCTTTCATTATTAAAAATTTTTATTACCAAGAAAGTTTTTACACTAATATTTACATTATAGCGAAGCAGATAACACTGAGTTTATTATTTCAAGCGTATTTTGTTTTGACACTGATCAATAGTTGTCGAATAGCAAAATGTTTGTTTTAGAACCTTTTTAAATTGTTACGTTGCGAATCACATAAATAATTTCATATTTGTTAATAATTAATTCATATAAACTTTGTTAACTATGAAAGTATACAAATATAAACATACACTATCAATGCATGTATTCTAACCTTACAATTAATTTGTAATGGATCGGTCGTAATTAATTAAAAAGCTTCAAATCTATAAAAGTCTATGAAATTCTCACGAAGCTTCGCATATATATTTTTAGTAAGTCAAACTGTAATATACCCATACGAAAATGTAAGGTTAATAATACTTACTTATTGTCTTTGTGATTAGAATGTTCTCAAAGTTTCATATACTTTTCTAATTGTCTTAGAGGATTCATTTGAGGTAAAAGAATCGTTCACAAGTCACGTCCATTTCCCAAATACATCACGTATAAATGTTTTAATTATAAAACAGTTTGTTCACTGTAAAGTGGTGAGTGTAGACAAAAAAGTAAAAAAAGTTGGAGGTTATGAAAAGCTGAAGTGATTTTCTTGTTTAGTTTCGCTCGAACTGGTGTGAAATTTTGTAGTATACGCTTCCATTTAATTAACACTTTTTTGAAATAACAAAAATATGTATTCTTTGAGTTTCAAGTAAACGTGAATAGCGAAAATCTTCATCGTAAAAAGTACGCAAAACACTTCGGCTCGTCTTTCAACACACACAAAGACAATATAATGGCGCGCAAAGTATTCGAAAGGGCGCGCATGCGCACACGAACTTTTTTTACCCTTTTTTCGATCAGTGATTGCAGCGCTGCAATATTTTGGACGTCGATGGAATTTTCGTCTGTGACAGACAATTCCATCGCGTGAAAATAATTTATTTGTAAAATGGCTTTCGCCTTGAAAAATATTTTAACGACAATTAAATCTTTCACGCGTGTGTCTACGCAGCCCAAACGTGAGTATTTTAGATTTGATATCAATTAAGTATTGTTTATTATGTAACGATACCTACATTTGATATTCTTGTAGGTTATATTTCTGCTTGTTCTGTTCTGAGGAATACTAAGGCAGCAGATGAGGCGAAATCTCGACGTGAGTAAATCCACTTTTTTTAATTTAAACTTCAGGTTATTAGTGTTAATTTATCGATCAATAATTTTCTTATATAAGTATATAACTTTTTCGGGTAGAAAAAGTTAATTCATAAATTTTATTTTGAAAAATCAGTGACAGAACACTATAATATACATTTGTTCTGCTAAAGTTTATTTGTTTACATTTAACAATTTATATTTATTCATTACTGCCTATAAAAATGTTCTTGATATATTTTTTAAATAGATTTTACCTTGTGAAGCTTATAAAGATGATATAAATGTCTATTATTTTGTATCAAATTATATTAATCTATAATTTCATTGATACTTTTAATAACACAAATTTAAAATAATGTACATTTAACCTGTTCAAGTATATTTTAATTTAAATATTTATCAAATCCTATACATTTTGTAGCTACTGTTCGTCAAATTGATCAACAGAAAGTAAGTCAGTTAAAAGATTTTGGAGTGTACGTAGCTGAATGTTTACCAAAGTATATAGAGAAAGTTCAAATAGCAGCTGGTGATGAGCTGGAAATACTGATTTCGCCTGATGGTATTGTACCAACTCTGAGTTTTCTAAAAGATCACCACAATGCACAGTTTGATAATCTATCTGATATAACTGCTATCGATGTTCCAAGCAGACCTTACAGATTTGAAGTATGACATTATAAATATGAAAACTCTTTCTACTTTATCAAATAATACTTACATAATATATTTTAACTTTTTAATAGCTTGTCTACAACATTCTTTCAATTCGATATGGCTCTAGAATCCGAGTCAAAACATACACAGATGAATTAACTCCAGTTGATTCAGTTTACTATGTACACAAAGCCGCCGATTGGTATGAGCGTGAGGTATGGGATATGTTTGGAATCTACTTCACCAATCACCCTGATTTAAGGAGGATTCTTACAGATTATGGATTTGAGGGTCATCCATTGAGAAAAGATTTTCCTCTTACTGGATACATTGAGGTATTATTCAAAATTTTCTTTTACGTAATTCAAAATATTTATGAAATCTTTAAAATTTTTGAAATTGTAATTTAAAAAAATTGCAAATAAGATAATGCATCAATACCATAATAAATTATATTATTGATCAACTACTACTAGAGTAGAGTTCAATAGCTAATAGTGGAGTCCCAAAAAGATCCAAAGTAGTGATTCAAATACTGTAAATTATTTTAAAGTAAGACTGTCTAAGACTACCCAATTCCGAATAAAATAGTTCCATTAATTTTTTAACTTATTTTGAGGATTATATTAATTTTAAGTTAACAAATGGAACAATTGTAGTATGTGGCATTACCATTAACATTTAAACTTTAAAGATAATAAAGCAATTTATAAATATGTACCATCAATAACAAGTAACATATTTAACAGGTTCGATATGATGATGAGAAAAAACGAGTTGTTGCTGAGCCACTAGAATTGACACAAGAATTCAGGAAATTTGATCTGTCAGCTCCATGGGAACAGTTCCCTAACTTTAGAGAACCTAACACCGACCAACCAAAACCTGAAGTTAAAAAAGAAAAGTAAAAGTTCAGAATAAATTAGGCCATCCTTAAATTATTATTCAGTACAGAAGCTCTATCAATTTTGATTTGATAATTAATTTCAATCAACTGTTACAAATTGTTAATATTTATGTAAGTAAATATACAAAGCTAAGTTATGTATTAATTCATTGTAAATTTGAAAATTTGTTTTGATCATTTCAATGAGGGTATAAAAAATTTTGTATTGAAGTATTTAACTAAAATAAAAAATTCATAGGGTTAATTAATTTATGATTTTTTAAATTTAAATAAATTTATAATAAATGTGTATTGCTTGGAATTAGATTGGATAGGTTGCATAAAAAAATATACAAGTTTAAATAAGTTTTACAATTTTTATTTCCAAAGTTGTAAACAATCTGAAAAAGTAAAAAAATGATTGTTAATTACATGTAAATTAAATAATTCAATATTATAACTTTAAATTTGTTTTAGTTATTATTTTAATATAATTATATAGAATTAATAAATAATAATTACAGCAAATTTTGATTTAGAAGTATAAGAATGATTTTTTATTGGGGTTCACTCCCCAGTGGCTACAAAATGCCTGTTGGACCAAAATGTCTTTGGAACCAATCAGGTGGATGGGATGCCAACCCCTACCAAGAGTCCATAGCTCTCGCTTTTAATTGTCTTGAGAATAAAAGCCAAATTAAATTAAAGTTAACCAATAGAAAACAGATGTTCACTTGTTGAAGAATATAAAGATGAAATAAAGTAATACTATAAATTTGCTTTATAATCAAGTACTGAAGGTACTTCTAACTTGAGCTTATATTCACAATGCAATTTTGAGCGTTACGTTAAAATCAACAATTAAAAGAGTGAGCAAAGGACTCTATACCCACCATTTACTCTTCTGGAACTTCGTATTCTCCACTGTTGATTTCATCGATGATATCATGTGGTGGTCTTCCCTCGATTGTGCATCCAACAGACTGGCATGTACCAAGAATTTCTTTAATGGTACCACTAAGTTCGCGGGACATCGATCGTGGCCTCATGGAACGAGCAATGGAGA
This sequence comes from Megastigmus stigmatizans, assembly GCA_900490015.1. Classification (NCBI taxonomy): domain Eukaryota; kingdom Metazoa; phylum Arthropoda; class Insecta; order Hymenoptera; family Megastigmidae; genus Megastigmus; species Megastigmus stigmatizans. The sequence goes on from UELV01093249.1 coordinate 11,407, forward strand.
CGATCTCATCAAAGGACAAATTTCCACTGTGCTTAATATTCTTCACCTTCTTACGATCTCTAGGTGGTTCTTTCAGGGCTTTGATGATCAACGATGCAGCCGATGGAACGACAGATATCGTGGCCTGTCTGTTTTGAATCGTCAGCTGAACCGTGATTTTCAGTCCTTTCCAGTCACTGGTCGCTTTAGCAATGTCATCACCAACTTTTTTGGGAGACTATGTACAAATAAAATACTTAATTAATTTCTAAATCCAATTATAAATGAGAGATAACTGAATGACATGAGAACTGTACATGTAAATATGTTTCACATGTCTCGATTTTTAGGTTAGGTTATAACAAATGATTTGTTTTAAAATACTAAATTTTTTTAATACTTACAAGACCAAGTGGACCAATTTTTGGGGCAAGAGATGATGTTGCTCCGACTTCACCTCCTACGCACCTCAAGAACACTGTAATAACACAAAAACATTCTCAATACACGTGATATTCTTTAAAAGCTAGGCATTGTTAAAAAATACAAGATAAACAAAAAATACCCTTTTTAACTTCGCTGGGATCGAATTTGGGAGGCATTTTGGCAGTTTATTTACTGAACAAATAACGAAAAACCGCTGATGTCTCCCGATTATATCAGGGTACAACCTCCCGCAACAACCCGCGTTTTTGAAAAGGCTGTACAAGTGAGTTACCGGAAAATGAAAAGCTACTTCAACGCCCCCATGCGGTGAATTACCTATTACCCATTAAAATAAGGTTAGTTACTGTTACTTTGCTTTGCAGTTTGCTAGCTTAAAAACTGGCAAAGTAACTGACGGTCATGAATGTCATTATTTATCATTATTGGTCATGTTGGATTGATTTATGAATAAAATTGTTAAAATGAATTAATAACAAATGAACCAAAACAATTATGCACTTATGCATATGATTATAATCGAATTTTTCTAAAAATCATATATCATGTTCTTCATTTATGAATTCTCAAATAAAATAATATTCATTGACGATTCAGACCAGATATATTACCGTCAAATTCTTATGTTATTCCTTCGTTGTTATTTATGCATGTTGTATAGGTAATATAATATATATTAATATAGGTTCTGAAATAAACAGCACCACTGTAGATACACATTTTTAAGAATGTCTATCTATTATACAGGTAATAATAGCGGTAATTTATATGTGAGTTAGTAAAAAAAGAGGTCTATATTTTGACGGTCATTAACAGCTAAATTGCATGGACACTTGGCGATGAATATCTTTAAAAAAGGCAAGATATAAGTGGGTTCTCCGGCCACGTAGACAAATGCAATACGTGCTTATGCCTCATCATACCACTTCACCACCTGATACAGCATTTTTTGGTTTTATATTAATATTACTTGTTCTTATAAATAAAATTAATTTTGAATTCATATACCATGAAAAGTATACAGAACAGAAAAAATTCGCTATTTAAAATATACTTTTATAAAAACATTTTATTTATTATGAAAGAATAAAGTTCTGTTACAAATGTTTATGATATTTATTCAACAAAATATTTTAATCAACCTTCACTCAGCACTCAAAATATTTACATACAGATAAATTGCATATTAATTGAAAACAGAATATCTAAGGAATAAGATCAATTTGATTTTCTATGAATTTCTATGTGGAATGTATTTCAGCCAAACATTTAGATTTTTAATATTTTTTTTATTTTTAAGCACCTTCTCAAATTGAACATTTGCACAAAATTTTGAAAACACACTTAAAAAACCTTAAAGCAAATCATACATCCCTTTGTTTCATTATTGTGTTAAGTTTATCACAATGGCAGATATTTATTTACGAGTATTTGTAAAAAAGTTTATTTATTAATTAGAAACTCTATAAACGTTGTACTTTATATTTAATAGTAATTCTTCATATTACCTAGGTGAAAAAGTTTGTTCACAATTAACGCGCATTGTTGCATGATCCAATAAAAGAACGCGGCAATACACTTATGTGAATGGCAAAGATATCATGTTGCACTTGAGTAAAAATGTCGTATTTTTTATTACAAAAAAACGTATTGTACGTCCTATTATTCATGTCCTCGCTGTATTAAATTAACCACATAAATAATTACAATTAAATTCAGTCATCAGAGTTAACTTGCTGCCTCCTGGCTTTCGCTTGTCTTGGGCTTTGTTTTGGAGTTTTTGGCGATTTATCTGTGAAATAATTTTTGTTATCAGTTTACAATCGTTTTAAAAAGTATCACTCCATGATTATATTTCCTTTTGTATATACGTACTAATCATGTTCAAAGTCTCTTTTGGAATCCAATTATAATCGACGTTGTTAGGATTGGACGTTCCTACTTCAACAGCCGTTTTCCGAGAGGAAGAACGAGATTTCCTTCCGAAGGAAGACAAAAGCTGTTGTCCTCCAACAAGAGTCAAAATAACACAAGCTGCCAAGAATATGTACAAGAAAACGGTTTCGCCATCAAGACCTTCATCCAGTTCAATGATTTGGACAGTCTCATTAAAAACAGCTTCATTGAATGAGAATCCATTCTGAAATTATAGAACATAATATAAGTAATTGTATCTAGTTGATTATTGAAGTATGATAATTATATACGAATTATATCATTCTTTGATTATGTTTGCATTGCACAATTTTGACTTTTCATTAAGTAATAAATGATAAAAATTATATTTTTTGTTTCCGTAACTGAAAAATACATTATTACTTACAGCATCTCTGTAGTTCAAATTAACGTTGAGTCCAAAGGGTCTTCCAGCAAAGGATTCAGAAGGTACAAATGAGTAAGCTAATGTAGCTTCATGGTTGGGTTTTACAACCTTATTGTAAGCAATAGTGGAGAAGTTTTGGATGTAGAAGTTGAAGTCCATTGGGTAACGGAAAGAAGTATTAACAGTTTCCACAATAAAATCAATTTCACCTTTGTTGGTGAAGCCAATTAAAAATTCAACAGGCTTTCCAGCAGGCAATTCTAAGGAACAAAATTTTATGAATGACAAATCACATTTTAATTTATAATTTAAAAGTTATGTACATATAAACTACATCAATTAATTTAATTTTGTAGCATAATCTTCAGTAATGTGCACTAAATAATAATGAGAACAACCTACCAAGAGTGGATAACGGGTTATGGATTGGTTCCGTAAAAAGAATCGTAGTATCTACATCTTTCGAAGCTGTTACGGTTTCTTCTTCTGCTTCCTCATCTGTAACTATACTACTCTCCTCTCCTTCAACATCCACTATGTCATCATTTTCATCTTCTTGTGCAAACGCAACTGGTCCGCTTCCTAAAATTAAAAATATAAAATTCAAATTAATATTTTTAGATTCCATATGTTATTTCACTATCCTCTTATTTTAATTATAGTTTTGTAATTTCATTTTTAATTCAGAAATTTAAAAATAACATTGTACTCCAGTTCAAGACATTGATATTTAACAGGTGATCGATTGTTTTTGTCAAATTTATCAGAATTTTAGAATTAGAGTATCATTTTCTAACTTGAAACCATTCTCACCTCAGTTCAGCTGTGATTTCAGCTATAAATAAAGAAAGCGACCAACCATTTGTATGACTCAAAAGATACAGGAATTGCTCCAAAATTATAAGAAACCTCGAACCCCTACTAATCACTCCATTTCAGAGTTTCATCACTTTTCCACCCAATTTTTCATCTTGGATTCGTTTTTCAATTCCCGTCAACAATTTCTCAACAATACCGACCAGTAAATCTCGAAAAAAATGAAAAACAAAAAAAATTTCATACAACAAATGCAGCGCAAAGTAACCAACACGCTCACGTGTCATCTTCGAGCAATGCATTTCCACAGAAATAACCGCTCGGAAGTCGCGTTTACGTGACCACCGCACAAGATTTACGAGTAATGCACAACTTTTGATAGAGCGTATGCGTAGTTGCAGTCATAAACGCGAAAAACCGCGAGGCATTTGTGTGACATCTGGATAAGAACGGATCAGCTCACCTGGACTAGTCGTCAGGATAACAGCCGGTAGAGCGATCAGCAGCAGTAACAGGAAATTCCTCATTTTCGTTTTGGTTTCAAGTCCTTTTGTCCCGCGTGGCGATAGATGAGCCCTTCCGCTAGGCTTGGTCTTTGCCCTTTTCGCGGAAAAAAAGGAAAATAAAAAAAAGACGAGGCAGGTTTTAGGTCGACGTCGACAAAGTGCTCGGCTGCCGTGAAGAGGCCTACTTACACATGCTGCAGTCGTGTGCCAAGTCGCCAAGTGTCTCTCTCTGTCTTTCTCGCACCTACTACCTATCCACTTTCAACCCCTCCTCTCCCGTAATCGAATTGCCTGAAGTGAGCGTATAGTCGGTTCTTTTACTTTTGAATAAATTAATTTCAAATTGTGTACAAAAATATACGAGGTGACGTAAGTATTGTAAAATTTCGGACATCTCTATTATTTATGACAGAAATAGTTTAAAATAATATTACACTTTATGTAGAGACGATTATTATTTAAATTCAATAATAAATATTAATTCACTTATTTAAAATTATAAATTTCGGGAATGTGCACTAACTTATGCATTTTCAATAGTTAATACTTTTAATAATTTCTTATTATTGCTTTTATGAACCAAATCAGTCTAAGGCATTGTTTCATACTGCACCAGCTGCCGTTAAGTACTCAATTGTTATTTCGACCATTTATGGCATTGTTAAGTAAAGTGAGGGCTTTTTGTCTACTTTTCCCTATGGCAAACTCGACATATTACTATAACAAGTAGTACTTTTACAATACTCAACGGAATTTATGCTTTCAAATCTTTTAATTATTATAAATATAACAATATTTTATTAATTAATAATTACATACTAAAAAAGATTGCTTTATAAAATGTTAAAATCAGTATTTACAATTATTGTTTAATATTTAATATTTATTTCGAGCGAACATTTCTTTAGGTATAAAAAGTAGAATTTCAGAAGATAAAAATTGGAAAATTCACATGTCATTGCTACCAACATTTTATTAGGATAACTCAGCTTAGAGTATTCTTATATAAAGAAAAGTAAGAGCGAGAAAGATGGAGCATCGATACATGGCTACGTGGACGATTTTTTTGTGAAAGTTTACGCAGGCGCACTGACGCACCGTGAATGAGATTTGTTTGGAACACGTGCTTCTCTGTGTACGGCTATCTAAGCATATGAGAAGGAGATGAATCGATAATTTAAGTTTGAAATTTTGGATATTCCTAATACCTGATCACTTTCTTTTCTTTAAAATTTTCAGAAAATATAAATGTCATCTTAGTTCTCTTTCGTGGCAAATTGTAGTACAGAATTTTAAATCGGTATACAAAAACTTATTTTATTAAAAATTATTGTATTTTAATTAAATTATGTATTATAAATTACAAAAATTTTGCACTCTAGTTTAATAAAATTTAAATAAACAAAATTAAATAATCAAATGATGAATTTATTATTCCTTTGTTGTTCACAACTTTTAAATGAATTTATTGATTGTTTACATATACCCTCCTATTCAGGCAGACTAAACAGTCAAAAATAAAACCATATAAAATTACAAAAAACACACATTCACATTCTATTAATTAACAGTCGTTAACAGACTATAAAAACGAACCTTTCAAAAATGATACAAAACTGCTTGATAACACTTCATATGCCCTTGTGAAAATACACAAATCTCTGCGTTGGCTCAACACGTATATCAAACACAGCATAAAATAGACTTTGACAATGTTGAAATTATTGTTAGAGAAAGCGGAAAATGTAAGAGAGAGTTTTCCGAAATGATGAATATTTTCTATTATAACAATACATTAAATAGAATCGAAGATACAAATTTAAAAAAATATATATATAAACCCACCTTAAAGCTAATCAAAAATTCCTCTTAATTTTACATATAATAGTTTCCACATTTTTCCATTCGTTATGTCAAAATCTTGTTAAATATTCTCTCCGTCGCAAGGCGGGGTTTTCGTTTCTCTTTTCAAAATCAAATCTCAACGTTTATTCGTTATCCCCCCCCCCTTTTTAATTTTCGTCACGATTTCGGAGGGCTCTCTTTCTCTATTATAATTTGGTAATTTATCAGTATATAGCGACTCTCAGAGACACAAGCGCCGATTTTAATAGTTTTAATAACTTTGTTTAATCCTGTTAATTTTTATTGTTGAATGATGAGTGAGGAGAGTGACGGTATAAGATAAAGTGAGTAGTTTTCGAGAATTTTTAATCCTTTTTAAATAATTTTTTTAATCCTTTTTAAATAGTTTTTTATTATAAAATGTTCTTAGTAGATTATTAACTTTCCCGCTTATTTATTTTTAGTCACAAAATGTTTTGATTTTTCTTGAAAAAATTGTTACACTGAAGTCTGTGATTGCACACGATGCAATAGTTCTTAAGTCCTAAGGTTCGTTTTTATAGTCTGTTACGCAGTTGCGATACGTGAATGTGTGTTTTTTGTAATTTTATATGGTTTTATTTTTGACTTTTTAGTCTGCCTGAAGAGGAGGGTATATGTAAATAAGCCCTCGAAATGTCGCAAAATTATAGATAATAAAAAAGAAATTTAGCAGTATATATTTCATGAAGATCAATAAATAAATTTAAACGTTGTGAAAATTAAATAATTTTTAATAAAGTTATATTATGATAATCATTTATCTGTACTATACGTATAATCATTTGTAATCTAAGTTTGTATTTTACTTTATTAAATAAAGCCTTTATCCGTTTTGATATTGCAATAATTTTAAATGTCTATAATAAATTATTTTATTCTTAGCACATATGGAATGTGGTACTTATTTTAATTTGTAAAAGGTCTTGGGTACAATAAAGAATCATTAAATGTTTTTATACGAATATTTTTATTTTATACGAATTTAATACAAATAAACTCGTCTTAATTATTAATATCTAAATGCTTATAACTAACAATACGCTCTGTACGAATTGAACATACATTTAGTAATTTATATGAATAATGCGATTTACATTATATGTCGATTATAGACAGTGACTTTGATTGAGAAAAAAAAAATAATGGTTTCTAAAAATTTTAGAATGTCGCTGAAATAATTGACATTGTGATAACAAGGATTTAAAAATAATTTTCTTATAAACACTTTTAATCGTTGTATTAGACTAAACACTTAACAGTAAAAGCTTCGTCGAAACCTCGCAGACTTTTAAATACAATTATTGTATTACAATTATAATTGTGTACGGCAATACATAATAAATTTATTGCCAATTTAATGAGACTTCGATATAACTAACAACTTATAAAACTTACACTGTCAAATGTACAGGGTTATTATATCAAGTAACTTCGTTATTGTAAAATTTAATAAATATGTAAAAAAATCCAATGTTAAACAGAGATAGAAAAAAAATTCAATTAATAAAATTTTTTATCAAATATCTGTTGATCTAAATGTTTAAATTGTTGAAAAATGTGTTCATTATAAACGATACCCTTGATAATGCTTGATTACAAAATTATAATCCACGTGATTCATAAATTCAAGAAAAATGTATCTGATAATTTTTTGTCTAATTTCATATTTATAAATTTCTTATAATCTGTCTATCAAAATGACTTTATAATTGGATTCTGATGAACTTTTCGCTTCAGAATAAGAAAATCTTATGAAAACTTGATATCAGTATGTATTGTCATTACGTGCTTCACGCACACATTCAGATAATTCAAGAAGAAAATAGAAAAAAATTCTTATAAAAAGCCATTCAGAGTTCAATTTAAAAAAATTCAGAGTATTTTTAACGTGAAATGAGTATTACTTTGAATACAATATATTTCCCATATATCGATTCACTTCCTGACCGCACAACCGCAGCAGTTAAAAAGGTCTCGATCGGGATGCAAAAGAGAATGTGCGTGTGTAGAAACGTAAGGACGACTCGAGCGAGGCATGCAAACGAGGCTCGCGTTTTGTCTTACGTTCTCCGATATGAAAAAATAAATGAGATGCTTTAACCACGCGAAGTATCTAGATCGCAAAACCGCACAGAAAGTATAATCATTTTTCATTAGGGATGCAGTATATATACAAACGCTATATGCGATAAATATGTTTACATTCTTTGTTACGTAAAATTTGTGTAATTAGATCGGTAGTAAATGGAACACAAATAAAATACATTCTGTGGAAAAAAAAACGGTAAAAAAAATTACCCTTAAAAAACTATCCAATCGGAGCAACTCTTGTCGCGAGCAGCTTCGCCATCTAGACACTACACCTACGCAAAGCCATCTCGATCTCGAATCTTCGATCTCTATTCTCTTTCTCACTCTCTCTCTCTCTCTCTCTCTCTCTGTCTCTCTAATTCCTGTAGAGCTGAGGTCGGCGCTGCTGCTTCTTGCCCATGCTACTGAGGTCGATGGTCTTGCCGCTCGGCAGCACGAGCTTGTTCTCCTGGTAGTCGACGAAGGTGTTGAGTATGTCCTGGTCCTGTTGCTGCTGCGTCTCCTCGTCGCACCTGATGCCGGTCTCGTACGTGTACTCGCGCCTCAGACCGTCCGGATCGACGTAGCCGTACTTGCCGCGGGTGATGCAGTCGATGCCTATGATCTCCTCCTTGAACGAGCCGTCGTCGTTCTCGAAGCCCCAGATTATCGAGCCGTCGGCCGTCTCCTCGCGGTAGCGCCTTATCACCTGTTGACCCAACCATACATATCGGTTATCTTATAAGTTATATGCTGTTGCGCGACTGTTTATTGACTTTTTCGTCGTTAAATTATAGCATTTGCGCAAAGAATTAATCGGTACGTCATAAAATTCAATTAGCTAATAATGTTTTTCTCAATATTATACCATAATAATACGATTAGGCGAATGAATCAAGATTATAATTGTATTATAAAATTATTATTATTATGCGACATGAATCTATTGAAATTTTTAGAAATACTTAAACGGGAAGAAAATTATTCCATATTTTTATACGATTTGCTCGAGCGATCTAAGGTTTCGTAAAAAGATTGTTTTTAACACCTAATAGTTTTGCAATTTATGTAACTCACGAAAGCGTAACTTGACAGAATCATTGTGTCCATCGTGCCATTGTCCTACATTTATGAAAATTACATTTTTCCCAGCATTATAAATTCTATATTATACTTATACGTTTTATGCTATAAAATGTATAAATATATTTTATTTATATATTTTATTTATTTATAGCAATCGATAACCACGAATAAAATGAACATTGTAAATCGAGTATTTTAGATAAAAGTAATATACGATGAAAATGATTCAATTAAGTCATTGGTATCTTACAAAATTGATTTTTTTTAAAGAAACAAGTAGTACACATTTATGCAAAATTTAACTTCCCTATCCTTAAAATTATATAATCACTTTTTCTCGAATATGTAAAGAAAATGTGTATGACATAACTTGAACAACACCCACAACAACGATACATGGAACTTTATTATTGTAATTTTAAATGAAAATTTGACTTTCTTCTACTGTGGAGTTTCTCTTCGAGTACGTAAGTATAGATAACTTTAGTACAGAACAATTAAATCAAATTAGTAAATATTTTTACTCGAAATTTTTTTTGCGTTAAACCTTACAAAGGTTTGAAAATGCTGTTGCATCACGAAAAAATAAAATTTTTATTGTTTCAACTATATTTCAGAAATATTTCAGTAAAACGATACGAAACATAAAGCCTGAGTTATGTAAAACAAATGTCCAGCAGACATATTACACACTATTCGGCTGTAACATTGCAAATATTCAATCTACTGAATCTACCTGTGGTCAGACTGCACAAAATTTCTAAAGATCACCTTCTCCATAACATTTCGCATCTTCGGTCCCGCTTAAAAATACTCCCCGTCAGCCGCGATGAGAAGCAATTAAGATCTATACTCATATATAATCCCCGGCGAATCCATTTTACGCGTAATAAATACCTGCGCAACGGGTTTCTTGGTCCTCCCCTCGTAGCTGTAATCGGCATCGGCGGGTCTCGACTTCTTCGGCGCTGCTTGGGGCCTCTGCTTGGCCAGTGGACGTGCCTCGTTGATGTCGTACTCGTTACGTTCGACGAGCTGTTGCTGCTGTTGCTGCTGCTGCTGCTGCTGCTGTTGCTGTTTCTGCAGTCTGACGGGTTTTTGCGGCCTGTACTGCACTGGCGCGATCACTTGATGGATCTGTATGTGTTCGTTAAAAAGCAAACAATCTCTCAGCGAGCTGCGTTTTCGCTCTCCTTCCCCCTTTTTTCCCCTTTGCTATACTCTTTTTACGGCGAAAATGTATGTTTTGTTCCGTCGGAATACCGCGTTGATGTAGAGACTGAGCTATTTTAGTTGGAGTTGGTCTCTTTTTCCACGCTCGATGACACGAAATCATCCGTTAAATTGCGCTTCTTATTATTTGACGAATTATTATATCGACCGAGGCTTTATTTTTTATCGCGGATTCGCGTAATATAGAAATCAATTGTTTTAACGGTTTTACGCCGCTCGACGTGTTCGGTAATTTGATGTTAAACTGTTGTCGGCGAATTGTGCCGCCTCATCTTTTCTGCCATACGGCGAGCGGAGACCGAATCCGATTTCTGTAGCGTCATCAATGGTGTTTGTACCGGAGAATACGATCGCGTGATGAGTTGTGTGTACAATTCAGGCGATACAATCAATACAAAAGACGTGCAAACATTAATAACGCTTTGCTTGACTTGGTCAATTATGATTGTAGTAAGATTGGAAATTTAAGTTCTGTTTAGGATGAATAATTTAAGCCCGAAAATTGTGATAGGAAGAAATAATTTTATAGTCTTTTCATAGTAATACAATTTGATTGCTTCAGGACGAATTTTCTCTTAAGTGGCCATATTAATAAATCACCTATCAATCCGAATCCTATTAATCGGACAATTTCACTTTTACCACTAAAGCTACCGACGCAAATAAAGACAAGAAACTTTACGAACCCGTCCGAGACAACTTCCTCACAATACGCCCAAACTTTTGCAGTATCGACACGTAATAAAATAAGAGATATCACGTTCTCCAGACATGACTCCTCCTCGACACGCCAACATAATAGACTCAGCTAAAGCTAAGCTAAAGCAGCTATTGTACTGTCATTCTATCGTTGCGCGAGTATAACGAGGCGACATACAAAACACCGCAACAACGACAATAAACCCATAAGTAAGAAAGAATAAAAAAAGGTCGACTCACCGCTTGCGTCTCGGGTACGATGTTGGTGGACGACCTGGAGATCTGTTGGGCAGGCCTGTACTGTATCGGCTGTATCTGCTGCTGCCTCTCGATCTGCTGCTGCTGCTGGTGCTGGTGTCGGTCTTGCTGGTGCTGGTGTCGGTCTTGCTGCTGCTGGTGTCGGTCCTGCTGCTGCTGCTGCTGGTGCTGCTGTCGCTCCTGCTGATGCTGGTGGTAGGCACTGGCGGTTGGCGGTGCGGGCGACGAAGCGGTGGCTGTCAAAAGATTACCCTGGCTCCCGAAGCCACCGACAGCGCCGAGATTCGCGATCACCTGGACCACGTCCTCGTCCTTCTCGTTCTCCTCGTTCACGGGCTTGACTTCCTGGTGTCCCTGTTGTTGGGAGTGCGGCTGTTGGATCGTCTGGACGGGCAGGACGGATGCCTCGTCGTTCTGCTCGAGACTTATCGAACTGGCGGACGATGGACGCGAGCCTCGGATGCCCGAGGTGAAGACCGGAAGCTCGGGTATGGGCTCGGCTGATGGACGTGGCCGACTGTAAGATATACGCGTATATGTATAACGAATCGGTTATGCCTTTGCCGCAGTTGCGTATCCGCAGTTGATTGCTCTTTTTGCATTGTGCGCGGTGCGATGAAGTAAGGCTTCTAGGAATGCGTATACCGTATAATATATATATATCCATTGGCTGTTGGAACATAGGTCGAATTTGGATGTTTGGTGTAGGAGGAAACGACCGCGAGCTGGTGACGTAATTGAGGGGCTACTCGCAATGTTTTTTGGTTATAAAATAGATTTGTGGGTACACACCTTGGGATTTTTGCGGTATTATAGGTGTTTGGTAAGGCTGAGGTGTGCACCACCACCTCCTCGCGATAGACTTGCCATGAATATACTTATAATGCAAGTTGTGTCTATCTTTTGCATGCATATATATACCGGGTTTTCGCGCTCGCTTAAGCACAGACACACAGTCGAATTTCCATAATAGCGAATGCATAATGGATATATATTTACACAAATGATAAAAAAAAAGAGAGAACATGTGATTTTACTGTGGGGGACACCCAATACTTTGGCTCGGACGCGAATATTCGGCGAACTGTTTGTAATTCGTTAAAAATTACTGAACAAACAGTATTTCAAATAGGACTGCATAAAATTTGGACTGTTAAAAGGTTGTTTAATTGCAGCAAGATTCATAAATCATGCTGTGCACCTTGCGCCGAATTCATTTTTATGCCGAAATTCAATGTAAATTTTGAGTGAATTGCGAATGCGGTTACGCGGAAAATGTACTTAGTTTATAACTCGAGATGTTAATGAAATTACGTAGCGAGCGTTGCAAATATTTACAAAACAATGCTATGTACCGATAAAGTAAAAGTACTAAATTAATTGCACTTTTTACCGCTTTTCGACATTAATTTTCACTTTTTCAACGCTTGCCTGCCATAATTACATAGCAGCTCCAAGTCGATAATAAACGAAACACTGTGCACATTAAAACACACAAGTGTTCAAATCCCTATATCTCGGGTTCTCAAAACGTTAGATCCAATAATAGGACGGAAAAAAAAACTAATTTATCGAATAAACGTCTCTCATTGTTATTACCCAAGATATTGCCCCAACACAAAACCATATACCGCGATAGATTTTAATTAAAATCTGAATTAAAGCCGATTATTATCTTTCGCGCGCGGCGTTACCAACGCGACAAAACCGTAAAAAACCGCACGTCCAGCTCCGTGGTTAAGAATTAGGTTCGACATATATATATATATATAAATTGCTACGCGAAAGGGGACTGCGGGTACGTGCACATTATACAAGTTGCGCAATATACACGCTCTCGGTCTCTCTCACTCACTTTATGGGTATCGGCCGTCGAAATCTCTGATTGATGATAGACGTTTGGGGCGATGGACTGGCCAGTTTTACCGTGGTGTGCGACTGGGTTTTGACTCGTCTCGCGCCCGGAATCTGCAGTTGCTTTTTCGGCAGTAGTATCGGACCGCCGCCGCCGCCTCCCGACTCATCGCTATACTGCGCCAGAACGCAAGCCGCGCTGCATACCACCAGCTGAAAATCAAATGCGTCCACGTTTACAGTGAAATTCATGCCTACCAGCTATTGGATTTATATTGGAAATTATATTGGAAAGTAATGGCTGTGTGTGGAATTGGTTCAAGGATATGATTTTTCGATTCGTATGCTATACGTTCGTGAATGATATACCGCACGATGATGTCGTAGAAAAAGTTGATTCGGTTGTAGAGCTTATTTTATTATAGGCAAAGATATCTGCGCCTGATATTTGATGTGCAGCTTTAATAATACCCAGATTAGACGTAATTATTATATGTAATAAGCTACATAATATTGAATTTATGACTGCAGTTTTATTAGGGTACACTCTTATATCTTTGTAGGCGAAGAAAAGTTTATCGGTAATTTAAGGGAAAGTATAGTAAGTCAATTACCAAAAAATAACAGCAGCGACATTTTTATCGTCATTAATAAATTAATGCACATGTTAGACTAATCAACCAATTTCAATGGTAAAAAAATCATCGTTACACTTTTATAGGCATTTCCTCAAAACCCGTCAATAAAAGTACCTAATATTTCTATATCGAAACAGAGTTGCAGCTAAAATCATTAAGCCTGAAGACAAAGATTGCGATCAATACCAATAAATAACCTCTAAATGCACAATAAACCGTAATGCCTAAACCTCTTATCTCGAATGCAAATGTGCAACTCTATATGTATATATATCCGTTGGGCCGCGGTCATTTTTCACGCTGAGCATATAAAACTCGTAAATCTCGCGCAAACTCACCCGACAGGAAGAAAAAAGAAAAAAAAAAGTGAGTAAGCAAGTATAACGCACATGCACGCAGGCTCGCGCGCGTTCGAATCGAAAGTTAAAGGCATTTAACAATCCGCCGCCATACTTATATACCTACGCGAGTCACACGTGCGATAGAAAGCAAGAGCAAGAGATTTATCACGGGACAAATGAAATTTGAGATTCACGGCCCGTATATACCCACTTGCTCTCGCTGCTCTCTTCCTTTTTCTTTCATTACTTTTTTCTTCTTTCCTTTTCGTTTTTTTTTTGTTTTTTTCGTTTTTGTCGCACGTACAGGTATACCTACCGCGGCGAGCATCGAGAAAGCTCGAAAAGCAGGTTAATGAAAACGTTGGGTAAAAGTGAACGCACGGTTGTCTTCTTTTTTTGCATTCGTATCGCGTATATACCACGGGTCGATGTCTGTATATATGCTTCGGGCCATTTGTTCCCGCGAATTTCTGCACTCGACACCCGTGGCGAATTAGAAAATCCCGATGTATAAGTATGTATTCGCAACTTTTGGACGAGGTCCAGCTGACGCATATGGATACCATTTTGACTTTGACACTTACTTATAAATACGCGCGGGATTGATGGCCGAGTGATCGATCGACGAATATAATTAGGGGGACGTAATTCGTAGTTAGGCTTTGATGGCGTTTCGGTGTCGAGGAGCATATGGATTTATTATGCAATGTCATTTATAATGAATCAAATTGTGAGCGTGCTTATAATATTAATTTTCAATTTGCTTGCGTAATGCGTTTGGAGTTCGCTAGTGCGAGTAAATATGTTTAATCGTGAAAAGGTTATAAGTTTACGACATTTCTCTACTGCGCGACATTTTTCATAGTATCCGAATGAATAATATGCAAGTTTCTGCAGTGGGAGTCGCCTAAACACATCGAAATCTTATAAAAGCTATACCAGCAGCAGTCAGTCGTTGCAGTTCGTCAAACGAAGCGAAACCTTTTTCTTTCACTCGTACAGCTGTAATACGTATATTTCGCCCGCGCATCCTCTTTCTTTTCTGCTCGGCAGCGTACACGAGAAAAGGATGCAGTGCGAGCCATTTCGGCCGCTTCTTTTTTTTTTTCTTTCGCTCTCTCGCTCGCGAGAAGTACCTATACTACTATAGCAGCAAGCAGCAGCAGCAGCTCCTTTGTTGGGCTGGCAGAGAAAACCGCACACCTGCCTTCGCGGAGTTCAAGGTCTGCTGAATGTCTGATGAGCATCCTATGCTAATATTTGATTTCACTTACGCTCGGTATATAAGCTTAACGATCTGATTCAGACTCTCCGACTTTACCAGCTGCAGCGCCGCCCTTTCTTACTGCTACGATTTTAAAATCTAATTCTATACCGGTGATGCGAAAGGCCGATCTTCTATGAGAATCGGCTAACGATAAGAGATGCTTATGCGTAGATTAATGATTTTGCAATGTTGAGAAGCACGTAGAGTTTTGCGCTCTCGGACATCTCGGTATATTGTGCAAAAGAGGAAGTTTCGAACAAGTGCGTAGATGAGTAACTTTGAAAAGCATTATGATGGCGTATGAGGACAAAAGTTCAAATTTACGTTGGTGCGATGTTTTCGAATAAACTTTCATATATTCTTGCTCGAACGTGCGAGTGATGAGTATATACCATTCTAAATTCCTTGACTAATATCTATTTATACATTCTTCAACATATTTCTATTCTGATATATTTCTGTACGTAATGTATCTATTAAGCTCTCGAAACTATAAATCTAAGACAACGAATATTTCAATTATTCAATAGCAGCTAACTTTCTTGATGCTTCGACTATTTAATATTTGTTCAGTCCTTTCGCAACATATGCTCGCTTCCTATGCAGATCTATCAATGCGCACGCGTTGCGCGAGAAACTCCGCGTTAAATGAAAAATTTTATTGAAAAATAAATCACAGCAGTAAATCCTTTACGGCGCATATACATTCAATCATAATATTTAAAAATGCCGAAACAACATATATTCTATAATTTATCTATATATAAAAGCCACTTTCTTTATAATTGTAAGGCTGCGTATATCGGTATTTTCCGCGAGTGTAAATTTTAGTGAAATCTAAGTTCGCCAGCGGAGCAACCTGAGTTTCGAAGTAATTGATCTATTATTACATGAAAGTTTTTAGGGCATGAATATGTCGAACGGAAATATTAGTGTTTATTATCTCGTTATTCATCATTAACTATAAATGTTAATTCAACATATTAAATGCATCTTTGGAATATCAAATTTATTAGAAATTTTACAAGGTATAACGATGCCGGTAAGCTTGATGAAACAAATATCTTAAACTTTAATAATTTCAGAATAAAATTAGCGATAATGATCACGGAGTTTCTTCTAAGTAGGTGCACATTCAATACTCTGAGTCGTTTTTTTTTTTGAACAGTTCAATGAACACAAACAAGCATTTCACCGGCTGCAGCTGAACGTTTTCACGCTATACTTCGGCTAATCTCTTAGACATCTGCCTAATTGATCATGGCTTCATTACAAAAACAGAAATCTAATAATGATCTGCTTTTTGCGCATCGAGCGGATATACATCTTATCTATATACACTTAGCTGCTATAAATGGATCAGTTTTTATTTCTCTTAATCAATCCTAAATCAGTTGCAGCTCCTAATTAACCAGCTGTTTCGAACACGATCAGAAAATAAAATTAATATGTATGTACCCGAACGTTTACAGATTTGTTAAAAAAAAAAGTAATCTCTATGAACGCGAATTAATGAGTAATAATATTGATGTTTGCTCAATGATTAAATATAAAGTGAAATAAATAAATAAATGTGTGTAAAAATGTCGATGTAGGTATATAAGAGTGTAAAAAAATGGTATTTTTCATTCAAAGTTTTACTAGCTTTAATAGGCATAATCTTAAAGGACTTTATAATTCTGAAAATTAGTTGAATATATAAGCATTTAGCCGGCAATCACCATAAGTGTACGAACTCGCGGGCTCGAGCCATAATAAATAAATCTGAATAAGTATACCTTCGCCGCGACCTAAATGTGTAACTTTGAGGTTGTAAAAAGTACATTTTATTTGTATTCTAACATTGCTTTCTTATGCCGTTGAGCGAGCACAAGTTTCCCCACGAGCTAAATTGTGCGCCTATGCGCAGCCACTGCGCGGACTTTTGTCGCTGTGGTCCGTTACAGTTTAAACGCAGTTTTAAGGAGCAATAACAGTGAGTTATTACACACTTGTGGACTTTTCATGCTTATAAAGTCACGTATAAAAAAATCATAATGTCTGTAATTACGAATAATATTAGATAATAATGCCACACTCTTTTTTTTCTTTGGTTCGGCATAGCTGTTAGCGCATGTAAAGAGGTTGATATAAAAGTGCACTTTTTACCCAATTATAAAATTCTTATCGTTTTTACAATTTTCAAATTCAACCAACCAGATTAACCAGATTTATATATCTATATTCTATAAAATACCAAAGTAGCAACATTCGCATATATACTATTAATAGAAAATCTTTTCCTTCAACTCACAAACGCGGATAGTTACCGTGTATAATATCAGCTAGCCTAGTGCATGCATAAACCAACACACACAATACACCGTAAATTCGAAAAAACAGAATCTCCAACGTATCCCACATCCTCAGCAATAAAGTCTACAACATATGTATATACAAGAAAAGCGCCCGGCGCAAAATAAAAAAGAAACAAGGAGCATTCGTCGCACTTGCGAGCCTGGGAAATCATCGACGCGCAAAAAAAAAACACATCCCGATACTTTTCGCCGACACCGTCGTCTCGCGATTTGCCATTCAAATCATAAACTTCTCCTTCCTCACCGACTCTCTCTCTCTCTCTCTCTCTCTCTCTCTCTCTCTCTCTTTCTCCGGATCGCGACACGCATGAGAAATGCACGCTAGCGACGGTGGCAACAGCGACGCCGTCCATCGAGAGAGCTGCGCCAACGCGTCGGCGGAACAAAAGAAAACGTAATTGAAGAAAAAAAAAGCGAGAGAGAGAGAGAGAGAGAAAACGGGCGCGTACCTACTTATACATGCGCTTCTCTCTCGCTCTCTCGGCCGTCGACGTGCAAACGTTCGAGACTGCAGGAAAGGTGCAGCGCGGTGTTATATGCGCGAGATGCCATAATTTGGCCGATGGAATATGCAGCTATTTAACGCATCGCGCGCGTGCGCACGGACTTGTATCGCACGCGTGCAATTGGAGAGGAACTCCGACCGCTCGTGCGTGTGTCGAAATTTCTGCTTTTTCGTCTTTACGATCTTATACGCGCAGACCGCCGTGCGACTGACGTAACGCAAGAGTCTCGCCCGATTCGGTCGCGCGCACACTCGAGATATTCCTCCTATATATTTTTTTCTCTCCTTCATTTTTGCCCCGACTGCATCGGTTATGTATATATCGTCGCTCCCATTTTGGAGGACCTTGTTCCTTTATTTTAAGTGCAGTGTATAAGGATCGCGCGCACGCGATGCAATTTGGGTGTGCGAGAAAGGGAGAATCGAAGGTACGCTGTTGCTGCTGCTGCGTGAACTTTCACTGAGTGGCGACGACGACGACGACGAGAGGCGATTGTGTATATGGATGCAGCCGCAGGTGTATGCAGGTATAAACGACATAACGATGCAACCGATCTGCCCAAAGTTATACCGAGTCGCCGCAGCAGAGCCACTAATTTAATTAATGACAGAGAGCCGTGGATATGCAGTGCAGGCGACTTTGATCTGGATTCGCTTTTAATGCCATCACCTGACGTAAGCCGCCACTCACGAGTCTCGGGCCTTTACTTGCACGATTGATTATTGAATTTGAATGCGTCGCCCCGTAAATTCGTGATGGTTCGTTCCGAGAAATATTCCGATATTCCGTTTGGCAATAGGGAAAATTATAAAGCTTGCGAGAAGAGAGTTTTTTAACGAGTGCGATTATTTCGACTTTAATGCATTTTGCAAAGTTCTATTATAATATGTTTGTCTATATTTTTTAAAGCATGGAAATAAAACTTTGTGCAATGCACGTAGCTTCTATATATATACGAGCGTACCAATACGAGCGACTGACTGATTTTATATTTTAATGGTTCCCGGGGTGCGTGCGCAGCCTCGGCTCCGTGCACAAACGTGGAGCCACTGCGTGTGCAGCATCGAGCCAAAAGCAAAATATATAAATCTCGAAGAAAGTTACTACGCTTTCGTTCGGTGGGGCACTGTAAAACATATCCGAGTGATTCATGCGAACCATTTGAGCCGCTCGAAGACACGGTATTTCATAGTAAAGATGTGGCTTTTGAATTGCGACCATGGCCTGTATGTACGCTTAAACTTTATTTATCGTACCGACACGCGAAATATTAATTTATGTTCCGAAGAGTTGTCGTAAGAGCATATAGCGAACTCGTTGCTTCTGAACGTGAATATCGCGTCACATATGCCGAGATGACTGTCAAAAACTAGAACTTTCTAAAACCATTTTTTCCGCTTTTACTTGTGGAATGGTACGGATTTTTTGACAAAAAAAAACAACGTACATTCATGCATATGCGATGAGGCGAAAGCATCTGGACCCTTTCAAAATGACAGGCATATATGTTATTGAGTTGGTACACTTGTAAATACCGATATAAGCTATTGTTCCAGTTGTGCAAGTGGAGGATGACAATATTGTGATAAAATCGTTTATGACATTTTTATTTTCCTATGGATTTGCGGGTACTTAAACTACCGACGTAACGATCCGTTGGATAAGCTCGGTAACGATAAAAGTAAAATAACTCGGTATATATAAAATTACGAGATAATTACAGTTACACTAAGCTTTAACGTTTTATCGATGAATTAACGTCGTAGTAGCAACCTTATCGAAACGATTGCGATATATGCCACTGCTTTGATCGAAAGGTTAAGGTTGGCAGCAGTGGGAAGCGTTACGAAACGATATCTCAAGATTGGCTACTTTATTATAAGGAAGTATCGTAAGGAAGTATCGTGACTTTCGCACATTTTAAATGAAATTACACTGTAGACTGAATTTATGACAGCCTTTATAAAGCAACGATAAACGTTATAACGGCCTTTGATCGGTCGCTTCAAATATTTGGACCTGTAAAAAGAGACCAGCCAGAATTTTTCGTAATATACGCATTTAACGAGGGTTCATGAATATCGCTAGAAAATATTAATGACATCATTAGACATCGCTAAATCGTTAATGAGCTGAGATTCCTTTGAAGAAACCCATTCGCAAGTGAATTCGCTTCATTAAATCTCGATAATTCAACGAGTGCATCGCTTTGTTTTAAGCATTTTCTATACATATAAGTACATCTAAAAATGGTCGCGAGATTTAAATTACTGTAGTTTCGCAGGGTAAAATAGCGGCATTAAACTCGGCTCGGAGGCTTTTTAAAAACCTCATAGTCCGCAATAAACTGAATATTTTACAGGCGCAATATTGTCCCGAACGCGCTATGCCACTTTACAAAACAAAATAATGTACAGAACGAAGTACACACAAACACACACTCGTGTGCAGTAGCTTTATATAAATGCCTCGGCGGCGGCGAGTATTATCATTACTGACCATCATCCATGCGTTCGATATATATATATACACACACATACGAGAGCTTTACGTAAGCCCGTGTATGGATATCGAAATTTCTCAACGCTCTTATAATCCACCATTGAAAACGAAGGAAGAATAAGAAAAAAAAAAGAAAGAAGGAGGTCTCGCGCGCTATTATACTTATCCGAGCTACTCTTTCTTTTAATCACCGCGATTCAATAGTTCAATCAAGGCTGAGCGCGAGCGAACGAGAGATTCCATGCGATAGGAATGAGCTGCGAGATCGGTGGTGTTCGAGGTCCGAAAAAAAACGCGGCTATTAAACGTTTGGATTAGATCCTTCCATCATGTGTGTATGTGTGTGTGTACGAGTAAACGAGCTCCGGGTAACAAAAGAGTCGCGGTATTGTATTACGCGCATACCAGACTCCTAACTACTTAGTGTGCAGCAGCAGCAGTAGCTATAACGTCGACTTCGCAACTTTTGCATAACTATATAGTTAATTTTTTTCTTTTTCGACTTTTATCGCGGCTTTTTCCACGTAAATGCGCGGCGTCGGTAGCTCCCGATTCCTACGAGTCTCGAACGCTTCGCGCGCGCAAGGAACATTGAAAAGTATCGTTATACCTTCGCAGCGGCGGATGTAGGTATATAAAAAATCGCGCGAGCGCGCAAGGATGCGTGTATACACGGGCTGTATAATTTTTTTTATCACTATACATCGCCAGCGTTTGTGTAAGATTGTTACAAGAACGATAAATATCACAGTGATAAATCATCTTTGCCAAGCCAATATGTAAGAAAAAAAAAACACAGTTTTGGCTTATTAAATAACGCGCTTTATAAGGTATCGGTATGTTCAAGTAGAACGAGTCAAATATGGTAATCTCCGCGTTGTCGTGGGTAGAGAGGCGTGTTTTCCTGTTTATTTATTTTTTTTTTTTTTGGCGAATCCACGCGGCTTTGTATACTTGTAAACAATAGAGTTACGTGAGGTCGCCTGTATCGTACCGTTCGCTTTCATTTAGCAAATTCAATGTATCTCCAAAATTACCGAAGCCCCACGAGTTTTAATGACACGTTGTGCGACGTTTGCGCGCGGCGGCGGTGTTACCTGCGATCGCACAGAATGTAACCTCCGGTTTACGGACTCGTAGGGCCCGGCATTATTAAAGGAGCAGCAATTGTCCGGCTGATTAATTTAACGATCGCGGCAATAAAATCTCACGACACTTGTATTCGCGACGATAATGTATATACATCCGAAACAATAATAACGGGTCCATAAAACAAGTATTACTCTATTAAATATCGACCAAGAAATTCCCGGCCGTGGAGATAACGATTTCACATTAATCAGCGGTACGAACTCAAGCGACGAAGCCCGCGAGCAAAAAGCTCGTGATAATATTTATAATTCACCTTTAAATGGAGTATAGATATATATACATATATAATAATAATAATAATAAGTCTCGTGCAATTTCTACATTCCTCGGCGATTTCCCGTGTACCTCTAACAATTCAATGTTACCATTTAGGCGATATATCGCGAAAGATAATTACTACCTATGAGAGGAGCTGATGAAAGCCAACACTGCGTCGAATGGACTGTGCGTGTGCGAGGCTCGCGGTCCTCCAATGGAAATTGCTGCACTATACGCAAGAGCTGCACTTTCAGCTCTATCTCTCGATCCTGTGTATTATACTCTTGCTAAAAATACAGGGTGCGGATTATTCGCGGCCTGTGCGAGCTTTTATGCATTGACAATAATTTCGATTATAGAGCGCGCGACTGCTGTTGCTGCTGTTGTTGTAACGCGATGGAGTCCGGATCTTTAAAGTTGCTAGCGAACGAGTCCAGGAGCGCATACATGCTTTCTCGCGGCGCAGACAGAATGTATTATTGCTGACATCGGACCTATTTAGATTGTAATAGTAATATTTCAAGGATCTCTAGTCTAATACTGGCAACCCTTTCACGAGTGAAAAAGATTTTGCATTGTTTTTGGAATGAATGCACAGCTTAACGATAGCGATTAGCTCCAAAAACTATTTAATGCGTTACCGGTTAACCATATAGTTCTCACCAGTTCCCCGTACTTAAAATTCTTAAATATTATTCATCGAAGGAGCTCGCCAATTCTCATGGCTGAACCTCTACTGCCGATTTTTTAAAGTCATTGCCGCATACGTATCGCACCGCGAATCATAAACCTGCACAGGAGCTGCGGACAGCGTGGAAAAAAGAAAAGAAACGATAGTCGATCCACGTTACGTTCTTCCATAAACCCATAAAGACACGTTTTGGGAAATGGCGAAATATTTTGTACGTGCGAAACGATTTTTCTTTTCCCTCATCGCGCTTAACGATTCAATCGCCAAAAATGCGCAACTTGGAAAAGAGAGATCGTAAAGCGCACACCGCGAGCCTGTATAGCTACGAAGAACACAAATCCAAAGCTTTAATGTGTATTTTTAATTTTACGCTTTGCTACGAGTCTCGCGGCAAATAGTTTTGCACGGACCATAGTCCGCTCACGAAACGCGCACGAGCATGGGAAAGCATATTGCGGCTGTGTACACGCGTGTCTACCCTTTAAGAGCGTGATGGTGACGCAATATGTGTCATTGTTTACGGCACTCGATAAAACGTTAAATTTTGAAAGAATTCGTGATCTGCTTACGGAGCCCGAAGAAACCATTCGGATTCATTGGATAACGCGACGAGCAAGGTGTTATAGCGTGTATAGATATAGGCATGTTAAATGTGTCTCGCGGGTGCCTGAATCGTTCTACTTAATGGCACCTGTCTATATGATATCACATGTTATTTAATACCAAGTTTGTCATCGTTTCTCTAGCCTTATCTCAGCTGCAAGTAGGCCAAACTCACTTTTATCATTTCATGTCCTGGAATTTAGCATACGTGTTATATATTAAACCGTAATTATTCCAAAACAGTTAAAAAGTACGTCATACTGGTCTTTTATTGAAAACTAAACCACTTCTCGTTACAAAATACGCAACGGTTCAATTCAAAATCCGACATGCCCGCATACGTTGGCATTTCGATTAACCTTCTTTCCAAAATAAAAATAAAGCTATGTTAAAAAAAGAAACTATAGCGGCCGAAAGTAATAACTTTAGGTATCTATGTACATGCGCAGCACATGCAGGCATAGAAAAGCCTCCTATACCCAACAGGTCAGACATTCTATGCTTTACAACAATCAACAGTCCAACCGCATTATTAATACCTCTCGAGATCGTTCGCATCGCTGACTCACCCAAATCGCTCGGAATCTCTTTACCCATTCACGCGCCTTATGGCCAATCGAGGGATATCGTTATAGGCTGCAAAACGCCCGCCTATACCTGCGATTATTGATACATCGATTATTAGCACTACAGAGAGGGAGTAAGCGATTCCTCGAACGACTAAACACTCCTCGGCGCTGTGTTATTCGAACTATTCCAACGCGGCTGCCAACACTCGAGGAAAATATGTCCAGCGTTTCTCGCTCGCGATACAAAACATTCGCTCCTTCCTACGAGCTCTGCGCGCTCTCCTTATCGGACACTCGCGAATTATTAATCCCCCCCTTCTGAAAAGATGATGCAAATCGCCGAGAATATTGTAGGCACGCGAAGGCTGCACTTTCAGAACGACAAAACTTATTGCTCCGCTAAGCCTGATGTATATGTATATAAAACGCACCTTGAGCGGACTAATTCCGACCGGGAACGCCGCGTCTATATCGGAATTCGCCCCGAGATATAAAATCTCGCTGCTGTGTGAGCACACGTGGCGTCCGAGAGATGGTTCAGTCACCTTTAGAATTAGCTCCGCATTACAAATGAGAAAGAAAATTGGCAAGAAAGCGGATTTTGCGGCGCGTGCAGGACATACGAGCGCCTCTGACCAGTCGACGACTCGCCGCAGCAGCAACAGCAGGAGATAAGACATAAAAGCGTTGCTCTCTGGGTGTGTGTGTGTGTGTACGCTCTCTTTTCTCGCTCCTAAACACGCGCCGAGCAGCAGCCGAGCAAAGCCGAGCACTCGTAAATATATATATATATATAGGTATCTGCACGCGTGCGCGCGCCTTTGGCCAGCAACACGCCGTAGAGCCGCGGCGCGCAGAAGGTGAAAGTGCTCGACATATCGAAGAATTTCGTTTCCGTATCGGCGCACGCCTCGTTCGCTCTTGATCACACGCCTTTTTCCGTTCTCCCTCTCTTTGCTGTTCTATCTCTCTCCGCTGCTCTATGTATATTTGCCTTGTCATATAATCTCGTAGCGCGCGGTCCCCGCGAGTAATTACGGTGTGTATTCGCTTTCGTCCTTTTGTCGGAGCGCCGCGCTTGTTAAGCCGCCGTGGACCGTTTTACGGGGTGGTGTAATGACAGTTTTACCCGATTTTTCGTCCGGTTTTTTTTTCCGTCCAGCTCTGGTTTTTTTTTTTAAGTGTAATGGATGCTTTTTTTCCGCATGGTCGCGCAGTCGTTGACGGATCTGGGATTTTGTGCAGCTTCAATCTCGGTAAAATGTTTGGAGAAAGATATAGTCGGTACGAGGTGGGTTGGCGGCATGTTATTGACGCGCGGTGGGTAGAAGTATTTCAAGTATTCAGCATAGGTGAAAAGAGTTATTGATAAATCTGCGTGCGCCATTGTTTCGAGCTGCCCCAGAGGTATAAATCAATGCTTGGATATCTCGGATTCTAGACACGTTAGTTTGAACTTTTTGACTCTGTGCGCGCACTATGAGAATTTAAAAAAAAACACATTCAACGACTTTCAGGCTTCTCGTAACCTAGAAAGTATATCCGTGCAAAATGCCGCTCGCAGTTTTAGAAAAGGCGCCGTTTTGAAGAATGGAACGATTTATTTCGGGTTTAAGGATTCTTAATTGCCGCTGTGCACTTGTCGTGGCTGTTAACTGCTCGCGGCCCACTAAATACTAAACCGGAAAGTTTCTTATCCTATATCCGTTGACACAAAAGCGCCAATTCTTTGAATTCGTACGCCGCAAATTCGTTGTGTTTATCCTTTATGATTTAACTTCCTAAATAGACTTTTTAAAAAACTACAATTTCAATGAGGCGGATAAAAATATGCAAGTTTTTATTTAAACTTATATCTGCACGTATACTTGTTATTGAAATCTTTCTCTTAACTATCATTAGGATATAGCACCTATTTGTTGAATTATATTTATGAATTGAGACTAATCACTTCCGCTGCCATAAGGATATATTCCACTTAAATGAATTCACATTTACTGTGCACGAGAAAGGAGAAAACTTTAGAAAGAACGACGCGGTTCATGTTGAA
Organism: Megastigmus stigmatizans; assembly: GCA_900490015.1. Taxonomy (NCBI): domain Eukaryota; kingdom Metazoa; phylum Arthropoda; class Insecta; order Hymenoptera; family Megastigmidae; genus Megastigmus; species Megastigmus stigmatizans. Next base: position 37,496 of record UELV01093249.1, read on the forward strand.
TAAAAACGAAGCACTATATGCTTCTTTCTACGCTTCTGATGAGAAACATGCAAATCTGTAAACTTTCAAACATTGTAACTAACTGAAATTCACTTACTCGTATGTTTATACCATTACACCTGTTTTTACAGTTATAAATGCAATTTATTGTGGAAATTTTGTTTCAAATAAATATCCATGAGACCAATCGTAAATAAATGCAGGGAAAACTATATAAATACAACTGCTTGCTCTATTTATATGGGCACAGTGCATGAGAAACTTTATAGTATACATACAATATCAATTCAATGCGAGTAAATATAGGTTATCAAATTACTTAGACGCGATCTTGACCGTGAAAATGAAACTTTTTACACTGTGTTTACAAGCGAAGACATTGAACATTATCACAATACACAATGATGATGATTCACGGCTATAACGACTTTTACTCAATTTTTCACCGATCTCGTATTTAAACTCCTAAACGATTCTCGACAAGTCGACTCACAATTAGTCGACTCTAAATCATTCTTACGTAATTGCTACAGCAACGCCTTATTGTTTTAGCCATTTAAAAACGTGCAATTAACCCTTTTTTTCTTTCTTTCTTTCCAAAAGAAATAGCTTAGCAATTTCGAGACCGTGTGTTTGTTGAGCCACGGCGAAAAAGAATTAAAAGCCGCGCGCCACGCACGGGATATATGGACTTTTTCCTACTTTCGTTTTTTGCCGCCCGATAAATGCCTGACATGAACGAAACAAAAACTGCCGTATAGTATTTTCAAAATAACACGGAGGATGTGGTGATTGGTTTAACGCGAAAGAAAACGGAAGAGGGACTTTTATGATCGATTCAATCTCAATGACAGCTCGAGATTTAATTAAACTGTATAAATCGCATCAGCTCGACTCTGGAAAATATTCAGTAATCCTCCCCTTATAACCAGCGAAACACCAGTTCTATATAAGACACCAATTTCACCAGGCCGTAAACGCTCCTATTCTTCTTACATAGACGCAGTGCGCGACCGGCAGAGCTGCAACCACTTTCAACAGAAATAGCAGCAGTAGCAACAGCAGAAGCACGTAGGTATCGGAGCTTCCGTCCGTTTCCCGTTTCGCGGCTAATTCGAATTTTTCACTCTCTCGCACAACTGCAAAAAGAAACTCGGCCTATATATCCCTTATATAATATATATATTTAAAAGTCGTCGGACGACGTGGTTGCGCAACTCATTCTCTTATGTCCAGGCGATCCCGTAAACACCAGACACGTCGTGCACCGCAGGTGGAAGTGCGTCGATCCGGATTCTGCGATCCAGTGTGCGTCCCTTATACAATAACCCACAGCGAGAGTTTGCTGCTATATACCCTGATATATATATATATATATACTACCTTGTTTCGTGACTTTCGCGCGTTCCCTATTTGATTATGTCAATTTCGAGAGCAAGTGAGTAAGAGAAAGAGAGAGAAACACGGCCCGGGCGGTCCGGTTAAATACTTACTTTGGAAAATTATCAGGACTCGGATTAAGTGGCTGAAAAAGTTTGGCTAACTAGTTTCGCGATCTATATTTTTGAGAGCGTGAAAATTTAATCGCCTGCAGCTTGGAAAATTTGCGCCAATTGGCATAAACGAAAGTTTATTACCTGCTGATTTTTGTGTAATGGACCGGTGATTTTTCATATTAAAGACAAACGATATAAGTCTGTGTTTGATTTGTTTTTGCAGAAAATTGAAATAATTGTTGCTACGAGCGATTCTTTTGTAATACAATATTTCTAATCTGTGTTGATCGAAATTCAACGACTGTAATTTAGAGATTGTAATTATAATCGAAATATGAGAATCGGCGCAATCGGTATATAGAATAGACTAAATTCCGAGCTAAATACCTGATAGAAACGAGGAAAAGCCATAACATAATAGCTAATCCAATAACTCGTTAAGAACTCACTATATATGTATTCGGTGCAAAACGAATTGATATATAGAAGCCGGTTTTGGCGAATGACGAAATACGCGTGCGGCTCTTTTTATTTGGTCCGAATAAAAATTTGGTTATTATTATATAATAAGTGACTTTGTCCGCGCCAAAGACTTATCTCATATTTAACAAATATTTTATCGAAGCAATTTACGAGGAAAGTAAGAACATTAGGACGCGTATAATAAATGTTTACAACTATTACGTAACGGCGAATGTTTTCCCAAGTTCGAAGCTGCGACGACTATCACCCCGGGGACTTTTTTGAAAGACGCACGCGCGCGTGTGTGTGCGTGTGTGTGTGGGTAGGAAAGAAAAGAAATCGGTAAAAGTAACAAGTGCCTGTTTAATGCCTCATTTTGATTTCATTGCCTGGCGTGGATAAAGCCGAGCTAACGGCTTTCTTTATTTTCACATATTTAACGATTACGCGAATTAAACTGACATTATATCCAGATGATAGGTATATATACTGTTTACATCATATACGGGCTTAAACGAATTGACGCTCACATTTTGCTTATTTGTTTTATACGCATATTATTATCACGTATAATTATGAAGTATCGCGGCATCGATCGAAGCCTTTCCAAGCTGAGAGACAACTTTTTGCACGCGACGCTAGCTAGAATTTTCAGTGCGCGTTTCAAGCCTCGGAAAAATACGCGAATAAATAAATTATTCAATTTACACAAAATCTTTTACACAGTGGGCCGATGTCACAATACGTCCATTCAAAGTGCAGCATGACTCGCGCAGCTAATCTCCGTTACTTTTTTTACGCGTGCACAGCCAAACCAAAACGAACAATGGAATTCTTATTCATTCGTCCGCGCGTTTTACAGTCCTGCATACAAATATATACATCGACACTGCGCTAACGGCGCAGAATGAATGTCCCATATCGAAATATACACTGTATTAATAAGCGTCTCGCCGCGAAGGCATAATAGGAATCAAATCAGGAAACAATTCGCTTAAATAATATCTTATTATAACGCAACTTCCGCGATGAAAAAGGTCCGATCGCGCCGAAACAATGCTGCATAATTTGAGAAATAACACCAGCCGCGGGAATTTCATATCGCATAAAACTGTCTCTCGTTTTTTATTTTACCCCTCGCTCGCCAGCCATTCTTAACAAATATTTACCGGAGAGTGAGAGAAAGAGAGAGAGAGAGAGAGAGAGAGAGAGAGACGCCCGCGATATATTAGATCGTTGGCCGCGGTGCGCGCTTTATATAATACTTTTACGAATAGAGCATAAAAGAAATTCTCTCTTTCTCTCTCTCTCTCTCTCCCTCTCCCGTTACATAAATCACATTGTATTCATTATGCACACACCCGACAACCTGTGCATACCTATATACACAGCCGTTGTCAAAACTTGATCGATATAATATTTTAATATTTAGATTAGTCGAAAGTCAAAGGCGCCCGCGACATTGCGTAATGCTCGAAACGCGCGCGACCGGTAGTTTAGCATATATATACTTTAGCCGGACGCGAGCGCGTGCAATCCGGCCAAAGGGGATCGGCAGCAGCTATATAATCATCGCGAGAGAGAGAGAAAGAGAACATTTGGCCCGGTAAAACATAATGGATCGTTTCGGCGAAGGGGGACCGATATTGAATCGAGTACACGATCTCGCGATGTTTTGAAATGCACAGATCGATCTATCTCGAAATGGAAGGAATTGGTTATTGAATACTTATTGTGACAAACTATCATTTCCTTGTATATCGATTCGTTGCCAAAGATTTTCGACTTTAATGAGGAACCGACGTGTATTTGTGAAACCGCAGGGGAGCTAATAATAATTTGAAATTAGATTTTATCGCCCGTTAGATCGAGATATAATGGGCTATATTTGTTTATGATAATGGTTTTCGTCATAAGTAATAGGGACAGGATACACTTAGAAAGCTGTAATTATTACGATAAAGCGTGGCAGAAATGCCAAGTGTCTGATGCCGTACGATTGATATTCGATTTGTTGGTTTTTCTCATAATTAAGAGAAAATTGCTTACGCGTATATGGACATATTTATATTTAACGATAATAAACGCAGGTATAACGTATGCGCTAAGGCTTGTTTCGCTGGTAATTAAATCACTCGGACGATTGTAAAAGTTAAAGAATCGGTATAGCTTAACAAGATGACACGTAATTTATGGGTAAAAATGTTAAAAGATCACTTTCTCTCGACATGTCTTTCGTCGCAATAGAATATATAGCACCTTTCGCTCGAGGAGCTCTTTACAAGTCACTGCCACACGTAGTCTTACGCGCTGTGTCGCTAATATAAAATCAAATTTCGTTCTTTCAACATTTTTCGCCAAAACTCACCTCTGCGTCACTTTTACGATATTTGCACTTTTAGGAGAGGAAAAAAAAAGTAAAGAAGAAGAAGAAGAAGAATTTATGCCGAATTCATCAGAAATCATTTGGCGGATCACTAGATAAACGCATGGCCCAGACGATCGGAGCCGCGCGAAATTCAAAAATCATCGCCCGCACGCGCATATCGAGGCATAGAATAAACGCAAAGGATAGAGGTAGAGAGAGAGAGAGAGAGAAAGATAAGAAGAAGACGAAGAAGAAGGAGAACACTTTGACAAATGATCGGTAGGTACTTACGATCGTCACGATGCGTAAGCAGCCCATGCTTGTATGTGCACCTTTGGCTTGGAATAATGCGCGGATCGGTGCGTGCACTGTGAAACCTCGGCAAAACCGTGTGTGGTGTCCACGTTCGGGGCGTGGTGCGTGCGTGTGGTGTGTGTCTGCGGCGTTCGTGTTATATACGGTGGTTCCCTTACTAGCTCGGGGCACGCCGCCGCCTCGACTTCTTATACTTATATCCCCGCTGTGCTGCTGCTGCCGCTGCCGCTGCCGCGATATTGTCCGGCCCTCTCCTCTGCACTTCGGGGACTTGTCTCTCTCTCTCTCTCCTTCTCTTTGCAAGCGCTCTCTCTCTCTCTCTCTCTCTCTCTCTCTCTCTGGAGTGCGAGCGAGATGGCGAGGTATACCCGGCCGACTTTCCTTTAAGGTTGTATTGGCTATACAGTCCGTGGCAAGAGTACAACTGACCGGCTACTCTGCTACCGCGTAGCTTTCGTTATTAGAAGCTTTTCATTCTTCCTGCCTGATAATATTGCTGCTGGTTTTGGTTCTGCTGATTTGGATTAGCGAGAAAGTAGATAGGCGAGTATATAGTCGCATGGTTGCACTTGCGATTATGTGAGTTCGTGTGCAGTGCACGAGGCTATCTCGAAATTGGCTACGGGGAAAATTGGACCACTGCGGGCTTCTAAATCGCGATTGCGAGCCTTCATTTGCGATTTTATAATTGTGTGTGTGCTGCGCATTTTGGCCTCTCGTTCGATCCAATTTTCGCTGGAAAACCTTTGTGTCATTTTTTGTTTTTCAGATCCTGGACATCGCATTTGATGCCTATACGCATGGTGTATTTTATAATTCCAGACGTCCCCATCTTAAAATCATCCAAGTTCAATAACACCTATGATATATGTGTTTTACGTGATGAAATTCATGTCGACGGGTGAGGTGTATCAATTTTATGAATCACTTGCAACAATGCTGATCAAAGTCTTAGATGAATGCTAATTTTCATTTATAATGTAAACCTGCAAATATTTTCCTATGCAATAACTACAATCTGTATAAATCGCGATAATATTTATTAAGAGAAAAACAATCATAAGAAAGGCTCTAGTCTTAAAAAATGAGGAAAAATTCATCCTACTCTGATGGGTAAGTTTAAATTTTTGTTTTACAAGTTTCACATTTCTAATCATAGGTATAAGTAGAAGAAACTAGATTTTTTGTTTTAAATTGAACAAATCATCTATTCACTGTTTGCATTCTACGGTATATTTGTAGATTTACACGCCACATTGTATTTATTAATTTTGTACTTGGTGCGAAGATAATAATAAATAATTTAATTTTTCAGCATTATTACCTATCATTCTTTAGTACAAATTGCGATAGAGAAAAAAAAGCAGTCGATCTCACGATACAAATTTCTCAAAGTCCTCTGGGAATGCAACTTTCCTGTGCACCTAGAACTACGCGCAAGTCCGAGGAATCGTATGATTCAATGTCCTGCGATGAATATAAAAAGAGGCGATTAACATTTCTGTGCAATGCATATACGATGTATAAGCCCCTCGTCCGACTGCTATTGCATACTAAGCGCAGATTTAAAACACTACCGTTATCTTATGATATAACAAATACTATAGTTGCTAACGAAGCGCCGTGTATTGTTGACCAGTTATGATTGATGAATTTAATGTTCGAAGATTATTTTATCGTTGCAATTACTTTTATTCTAATTTTAGAATTACAAATTGCTTATCACATACAAAAGAATTAGATACAAGACGGCTTATTTTTATAAAACCATTTAACCATATTCAGTAACTTTCCAACTAAAATATTCTTCTAATGACTTTTTCTATACTCAAAGCGAACTACAGAAAATATGTATAATTTGATTTGTGCAACGAAAACAAATTCTTTTTAGATAAAGGGGTCAAATATTACAATTGCTAATTCTATAGGTCTGCGGCATTTATTGATATGTAGTTTTCAAAAATGGTCTACTATAGACGCAATTACCGGCTTTAAAAGTCCATAAACGAAACGTACCTTTTGAAATGAATAAATTGCATGCTTCAAAGGATTGAAAAAAGAAAAAAGAAACGAAATGATTTGGGGGGATATCGGCATGCAAAGACTGTGATATTAATCCAGTTTCGATAATTGCTTGGACACGTAAAGGGTATTCCAGATGATAATATCGATTGCATCAATCAAACAAGACCACGAAACTTCCGACTGCACACCCAATTACGAAATATCGCTTTACATAAATATGCAAATGCCGGAGAAAGAGTCAATCGAGACGCTTAACCTTAGATTCTCCGTTATTCAAGCGAGATCTTGCACGAGTAACCGATGTAAAAAGAATAACTTCGTTCAAATAATTTTATTTTGCGCGCTTAAATAGTGGATAATTTTCGTACATTCGCAGATAAATATTTTTATTTTTACTAAATTAGTTATTGCTCTGTCGTTATAGAGTTAAAAGACTTGACTAAGAATTATTGTATGTAATTAATCGGTATCGAAGCGGATATATACATCAATGAGAGAATTAAATAAGATTCCATATTTTAATAAATAGTAAGTACAGTGCGGATGCAAGAAAATAAGATTTCTCAAGAGCCATAAAATTCGCCAAAGAATTTTAACTGGAGTAAACTCAAGAGTCATGATTTGTGCTTATTGGATAATTGTATAAGTACTGTTGGAAGAAATTCAATCTTTTGCCGCCTCATCAACGAAATAGAAATGAATTATGCTTCACAGCTGATAAAATATTTCAACTCTGTTTCAGCCAAAAGTCCGAGCTAAGTATATCTCGAGGGACTGCAAGGCATTCGCGCGCGCGCGCGCAACCTTTGAATTTTCGCACCAGCCTGTACAGCTAATACGTGTTTAATGCAGCGGCAGCTCGTACAGCTCGACACGACACGACGCATTCATTTTACCTCCGTCTCTTTTCCTCGCGCGGCTTTGCGCAGCTTATGGGCCCGGCCTAGAGCGAGAGCCAGATGGACAGAAGAGTCTGCATAGGCATATAGGACTATGTACATGCACGACTGGCGAGATGAGGGACATTTTTCAGAGATTGCACTTTGCGGTTTTTCGCCGCGCTCGTGGGATCCCAAAGAAAAC